>JAULBU010063301.1:0-11301 GCA_032358235.1 Odonthalia washingtoniensis
ACGCCTCTTTCATCAATTGGCAGAGATCCAACGTGAGTCTGGATGGGGTGACATCGTAAGGGCTGCAGGGATAGGTTGTGCATCAAGGTTGAAAATGGCCGAGGCGGAAAGAAGAGCGCGAGAAGATCGGAGGAGAGCGGTATTGCCGATGTTCGATGCGCAGGTCGCCCAAGAGCGTGAGATATGTGATCCGAGTAAAGCTAAGCACTGCGTGATGATGGAGTATATTAAAATGCGTGAATGGGACATGCCGGAGGATCGCGGGGCGGCACGTCGTATGTTGGCACAGATGAACATGTATTCGTCGAAAGCGTCGGCAGCAGGCAGAGAATTGGAGAATACAAGGGTGACCAAAACGGAGTTGTCGAACCGTTTAGGTGAAACCAAAATGGAATTGTTGAAGGAGCGAGCGTTGGTAACATGATTTAGATCGTAGGCGGAGGAAACCAATAATCGACATGCCGTTGCGAAGAAGGAGCGTGATGAGGAACGACGAAAAGGTGGTAGCAAACGGGAGGTGGCGGCATTGAAGGCGCGACTGTGATAAGCCGAAGATGGAAATGTTGAGTCACAACGAGCGAGGCAAGAAAACTTGAATGAGAATGCGCAATTACTGGCTGAGATGGTAGAGTTGCGTGCTCAAATTAACGATTGTCATGGGAAAGAGGAGCGTCGCGCTGCGGAGTTGTTTAGACTGCGTAAGGAAGTAGCAGACTTGTCCGCAAGCCGAGATCGGTTAGTTGGAGAAAAGATTCCGTTGGTCGTGGTGTCGCTGAAGTTGTTGATTTATTCCGTGATGGTGTGACGTGGTTGTTGGCCGACTTGGAACTCGGAGTTGGTGAGGTTGTTGCTCCCGCGGATTTTAATCGTACTTGAGGAGCGAGTTGGGATTGGGTCGATTGTCGTGAAATCCGGGAGTGGTCTTGTGTATGGATATCCTGAGAAAAAGAGAAGAAAATATATATATATATATCAATAAAGTAAGTACATTTTTGTTTTTGATCGTTATTGTGCTGTATAGCAGGGCCAGTTGGAATGAAGCAAAGAAGGGGCCCGTATCGGTCAGAGTTAGTAGTAGTAGGGTCGCTACTGAGTCGATGATACGGTTGATTTGATGCCACGAGTCTTGGCAGTCCGTGTGCGGTTACTGAATTTCCAGTAATTGGCCACGAGGCGTGTATCCAATTTTGATAAGGGTATTTCGCTACGGAGTGTGACATCCGAAAGGAGGGCTATATACGTCATTTTGGTCCCACATTGTAATAATGGGAAGAGATGTGTGTAATAGTTGGAGCCGAAACGGCGTTATCAGCTTCCGTTAACGGTGTATACTCTCGATTAATATAGATTGTGTCGTTGAGCGGAATAGCAAGATCATCCGTATCCGGTAGTTTTGTAGGCACGGGTAGAGGCGTTGGGTCCGGAGGCGGTGCCTTAGTGCACCGACCGATGAAGGCCTTTAGTTCGCCATCACCGTTGTTGATTACCAATGTTGTCGGGCTGACCAGGATGACTGGGTAAGGACCCACCGATTTCTGCAAGAGCTTGTTGATAGTGCCAAGGGCGGAAGAAGCTGGCGTAGTTGAGGTATCCGTATCGGTGATGCGCTGTATTTCGGCTTGCGAGCGGTCGACAAAAACGTCATCACCAGTCTGGATTGTTGTCTTAATCCGTACGGGTTTGTCGAAGAACTTCTTGTAGTTGGACTATGCAAAGCGGATATTCGCATCTGTATCGGTGAGCATGCCCTGCAGCTGGTCCAAAATACGCATTTTGGTGGTGCGGGTTGAAGAGGGAGTGGAAATAGGGATGTCCGAGGCGGTGTTAGAAGTTGGAGACAGGAAAATCGGATTCGGTGGATGGCGTGATAGACATAAGGCGAATGGTGTGTGTCCCGTTGAGAGATGGATTTGACTATTATATCTATAAGTAAGGGGCTCGATGTATTGGTTCCAGTCGCGCTGATGTTCAGTCACGTAATGCCGTAAACGGATAGCGATGGTTCGATTATAGAGCTATTCCTGGCCATTGATTTGTGGATGGAATGCGGACGTAAACAGTTGCTGAATACCGAGTGCGGAACATATGGTTGCGAAGAACTTGGCTATGAAATTAGAGCCGTTGTCGGCAAGTAAGAAGTCGGGATGCCGAAGTTGTATATCCAGTGAGTCAAGAAGGAGTCTGACGTGAAAGCGGTTTGCTTGGTCGGTGGGACAGTTTTAGTCAATTTAGTGTACCGATAGGTGATCACTAATACAAACCGGTTGCCGGAAGATGTTTTGGGCAGTGGACCAAGGATATCCATAGCGAAGAATGCCAAAGGTCCGTTAGGTTGGAACAGTTGAAGGTTGTGTTGATGCCGATGCGGTGAACCACGCGTCTTTGAGAAAGAGTGGCAATTTTGAACCGTATTGTAAACATCGTTACGCATTGAGTTTCCCCTTTCCTGTTGTGACTGACGGTTAGGTGCAATCTTAGCTGATGCCGAGTGATTCCGTGGTTCTATTCGTTAAATGTCTGCCTTTTATTAATATATCAGCCATCCTCATCGAGCTGAGTTTAAATAGCAAAGTCTAAGTCTTGCTGGATAAATACAAGAATATCTATCAATTCGAATTCCTATTTTCGGTGTCGGTACTCTAATACAGATGTTGGTATCTTGAATGTAGTGTAAGCGGTTTTACCTGTACCCGTTTGCCGAGCTACAGTACAGTGGGTTGAATTTTTGTTTTTCCCAACCGATAATTGCATATGCCAATTGTAGATGATATTCATCCTATAATTGCATCCGCGTACTGTAGTGGGTGCTGGAGTACACGTTTGATGCAGTACTGTTTACTTCTTGTCAGTGTGAGTTTCCTCCTGCATACAGAGTATTGTTGTATACCGTTGGGTGCACCATGTTTTCTGCACGTGTAGTGTACAGTCTATCGTGTGCCGAAGATGGAAAACGCCCGTTTTGAATCCCAGTTTTCACATGGGTCTTGTTTATACCAAGGTTATCTTGTCACGCTATCATCCCACGATTTCCCGTTCCTGGCCCTCAAACCTTTTAGATGTTTCATCTTTTCCCCTTTTCTTATGCGCGGTAGTATTTCCTCTTTCGGGCGCGCCGCAATTTCTTCCGACGCCGAACATCGTCATTACCGTCATCGTCACTTTATCATACTCACATCATCATCATACTCACATCATCGTCATACTAACACCATCATTCACCTTCGTCGTTTCCCTCCTTTTATCAATCGTCAACCGTATGCCTTCACTATCCTCCTGAGGCGTCACACTAACGCTATTGTATCGATTTGAAGGTCGAATCGACAAAAAGTGCCAAGAGTAACGCCAGTCACTACACCCCCCTCATGGGTGGTGTGTGTGTGTTGTTGTTGTCGTACGGATTGCAAGCCGGGAGGTAGGAAGTATGACGGACCGATTTTCGGTGGGATCAAACCTACGGAGTCGGTAAAGTTGTATTGATTGGTGAGATGGACGTCGGGTTGACGTGCGTGTGATTTTGACGGCCGGTTGTGAAACCAAAATGTTGATGAACAACACTCAGGGCGTGGGATATTTGGCTACCACCAGACGGTATGGGTTGCGAGATGTTGTGTTGAGTGGCATTGTGAATACCGTTCTGGAAATGTTCCGTATTTGTTACTGCTATCAATGTGGGGAAGTATGTGCCATATTGAAAACACGTGATGTGAGCATGTTTTGTGTCGGGCCGCGTCCCAATGGATGCATTTGTTGTGTGGTTTGACTCCCGGTGGAGGCAAGAATACTGTCTCGCCCATGGGGAGTGTTGTAATATCGCCACAGTGGTGTGTGTGATGTTGGGTTGGAATCTGCGTCCGTTGCGGATTGTTTATTCGTCTGACGTTGTCACCGTTGTTAATATTTTGGCGCCATGTGGTGAGTTGTATTCATTTCGCAATTTCTTTCTTGTACACGTGGACCAAAAAGAATATTTACATGTGTATTCCCATTTGAGCGTCTAAACAATAACGTCTATATTATCGATTTGAATGGCATTATAAAATCCACGATAGCACTACTGTCCAACTAATACTGAAATCCAGGTTCAATTGCCAGTTGTTTTTCATTATCATTTTCTTTGTTTCCAGATTCTGGTCACCGGTTTTGGGGATTATTTAAGCCGATTCTATCCGGCGATTGATTTGTTGATATAGGCCGGCAACTCAATCTTCTTCATTTTATAGTAGCTCACTAACTTCTTCCTCGGGAGGTGCCTGATGGGTTACCAGGTATCATAACCCGGTGTGAAGCCGTACCACGGCTACAAACCGGCTGAGGATAGTACCACCGGACTCGGTAAGTTACTCTCCTATTTTTGCGTTTGGGTGCTGTTTGTCGGAGTTGATGCCGTGGTCCACTATCCGTTCGATGACGTATTATTCTGTTTAGTCCGACTGTTAGTCGTTGTTAATCATCTCATGGTGTGGGTCTGTTTCCCCAGACGGGGTCTGTTCATCCTCGGTTTGTTTCGAGTTGCTGTTATCTTCTTCCTGTTTTGGTTCTGCATTCATTTTCCTGTTCGGATTCAGGGTCGTCTTTTTCATTCTGTCCTTCCTTTGAGGGAATTGTGTCCTCGTTAAGAACTTTATGGTTTTCGTCATCGTCCTGAGGCATGTTTGTTGAATGGGATAATTTTCTGTTGTTGTCCTCTTCCGGAGTCAGGTATGACTTCGGAGTCAATTCTTCGTCTGTCAGTGGACGTATGGATTGTTGAATCTCCTCTAGAGTGCATGGATAGGGTGCCAGGACTACACGTGATCGTGAAACTCTCTCAACCGACCTGTCCGACCGTTAAATTACAACTGCATTTCCTGTTACACCATTAACCTTATATGGACCGTCAGCTACCGCAGCCAGTTTATGGCGGTGGTCCCGTTCATCCCGTCGTCCGACGCATAGAATACCCAGTCGTCTGGTAAGATTTTCTGTGTCTGCCGCCTTAGTCGGTCGTCGTAGTTGCATTTGAAACGGTCCTGTTCCTGGTCGAGCTTCTCCTTCGTCTTACGAGGGGCCGTTCCCAACCATTTCTTCCAGTTGTCCCTGGCCTCCTTTTGAGTTTTTGATCCTGATGATTCTGCTTTCAATGCCAACGCTGGTGGCGGGTGTAATAATACCAGTTCAAACGGTGCTAGTTTTGGTGCACTGTTTGGTTGGTCATTATAGGCGTATGTTCGCGCGCCCGTATAAGGGTTCCAATCCTTGGGGTGGTCCACCAAGTTGCTGCGTATCGCGGACTTTATCTTCCAGTTGTATATTTCGACTTGTCCGTTCATTTGGGCATGATAGGTTGTGGTGAAGACGTTGTGTATGTTCAGGATCTGACAGATGTCTTGGAAGAACTTGGCGGTAAAGAATCTTTAGTTATCAGAGATTAGTTCCTTTGGGGTCCCATGTTTGAAGACCCATTTGTTTACGAAGTGCTTAGCCACTTCGGTTACTGGCAACTCCTTCATAGGTACGGCCTTGGTTAGCTTCGTCAAGCGGTCTAATATTACCAGTATATATTGGTTGCCGCGTGTGTTTTGGATGAGTTCACTCAAGAAGTCGATGGCGACAGACTCCAGTGGTGCTTTTGTCGGAAATAGTTGAAGTTCCGTTTCGTTCTTACGCAGTTTAATGCGGTTGCGGGCATAAATTGGACATCGCCGTGCAGTGACGTAGAAATCTACTGCGCATGCAGGCCAGTACAGATGGCGCCGTATTGTCTATTATAGTTTCCTGCCCCCTGGGTGACCACCGAGTCTGGCGTAAGGGTGTATGTTCAATACTGTTTCCTTCTTCAATAGTTCGATAAGTTTTGACGCTGTGTTATTGAAGCTTGGTATGAACCGTCTGTAGACGTTGCAGAGTCCGAGGAAGGATCGTAATTCAGTCTTTGAAGTTGGTGGATTTGTTTTCTGGAGGGACTCCGTATTTCTTCGATCTATTTCCAGTTTACCTGGTTTGATGACGTGACCGAGCTACTTGTTAAATCCACAACTTCGAGTGTCGATGATACTACAAAGAAGGTGGAGGTGACGGTGATGGTTCATGATGAGGATGACGGTGATGGTGATGGTAATGATAGTGATGATAATGATGATGGTTCATGAAATGGTTCATGATGACGGTGACGGTAATGGTATAGGTACTAATCGTGATGGTGTAGGCGACGGTAAATGCATAGGTACTAAGCGTGATGGTGTAGGCGGAAAGGCAGTAAATGCAATAAGGTAATAACAAAAGAAAGAATGCAAAAGACAATAAGAAAGGAAGGGAACATACACAAGAATAGGAATTCAAAGGATTAGATACCAATAGAATAATACTTTGTGTTACACGTGTTATTTTACATAAGTCATTTTATGACAGAAAATAGGTATTTAACGCTGATGCTGGAGACGATGGGAGGTAGGAGTAAAAGAGGCACGAATTAATAAAACAACAAGTCAGAGTTACCCAATTTCGCAGCGATACCCGCGGCGACATTGCGAAGTGCGAATATAGACGAGACAGTATCACTCCGAAGATAATCTGACAACGACGTCAACACGTGCAAGTGAGGGGAAACCTTCGACACGACACAAACTCTACGAGAGCCAGCGCACTAAGAGGCAACCTAAAGCACCACCGCGAACCCAGGGTCAGTGAGTAGCATACCACTACTCAATAGCCTACATACTCTGAAACACACCTACGAGAGTAGGTGAAGGAGAGGCTGAAGACAGGAAACCCGCACGCGTTCCAAGCTGGAAAGTAGACCCTATAGGTTACCCAAGGAAAGACACAGTAGAAATAAGAATCTGATTGGGCAAAGTAAGGCTACTAAAGAAAGGGGAGAAAGAAGACTTGCGAGTTGGGGAAGACACAGACGAGAAAAGGGAACAAGAGCAGAGGGAGGATTTAGGATATGATATAAGCAGTAAAGGGGGAGAACCACTTATTTAGTAGTGGTAGTAAGGGAAAAAAGTTCGAACATAGACACAACCAGACGAGCCCTCGACAGTACTTGACGGTACTCGTAAAGAAATGGAAATTCTTCATTTTCAAGGAGATACTGGCTGCTTCGAGGCAGGTTAAGATTTCGTCCACATGCTTGATGTGTTCCTCCACCAATTCAGAGTATATAATATCGTCGTCGAGGTATATCAGACAAGTCTGCCACTTGTACTTTGTAAGAATGAGGTCTAACGCGCGTTGAAATGTTGCGGTAGCATTTGTGAGCCCGGATGGTATTCGGCTGTATTGATACTTTCCCGTGTGGCATACGAACGCGTTCTTTGGTTTGCCAGCTGGATTGATTGGTACTTGCAAATGGCCATAATATGCATCCAAGGTTGTAAAATTCTTGGCCTTTCCAAGTGAGTCAATGCACTCGTCCATATGAGAAAATGGGTAACTGTCCTTCACGGAGGCTTGATTAAGCTTTCGCTAGTAGATAATAAATTGGAGTTTACCGTCCTTCTTGGGTTCGAAGAGGACAGGTGCTGCCCATTCAGAATAAGCAGGTTCGATCACTCTGGCTTTGAGCTGTTTGGTAACCTTGAATTGTCCGAGTTCTCTGGTCTTTGGTCCTGCCAGATACGGTGGTGGTTTGAACTAACTTATCCAGGGTATGAGGTCTATGGTGTGTTTGGTGACATTGATTCCCCCACCTTTTCGAGCCACATGGGTTCGTGCTCTGTCAACGTTGACCTGATCTTTGCCGAAAATAGCCACAGCCAAAAGGGGAATAGTATCCTTTATTTAGGAAATGGGACGTGGGCAGAGTATTGGTTAAAATGGGAGAGTCGGGCGAAATGGTGGTTAGTTTTACGTGTTTGATGCCGTTGTTCCTAGAAGCGCGGGGTAACCCTGACTCTGGCACAGTTAAGTGTCAGTACAAGTCTCGGGTTAAAGGTCGCGTTATGCTTCCGTCCTCAGCTCTATTTGCAGCTGGATGATCGAAGCACGCGTGATTACACGTGGGAATCACTGGCTACTAAGGTAGGCGTAGCCCTACTTAGCGCTTGTTGTATATTAGGTTTCCCTTTTCTGATTGAATGACCGGTTAGAGTATAATTGGGATTTCCGAATGGTTCGTCTTTTGTCTGATAATTTCTGGCTCCTTTTAATCGTTCTCTTCCTCCTTAACTTGGAGTTTAAATAGGATAAAATCGTAGTTTTGATAATAATAAAGCAACGGTCAAATTAAATTCAACGTGTCATAGAATGCTACTTAAAACGGCGATCGTCCTAATTCAATCTCTTGATCTAGGATCTCGCGCACGTTTCAATGTATACGTAATTAGTCTCAGATCTCACTCATTATACCATGAGCTACAGCACGAGCATGAGGGTCAAAACTCGATTGATCGTATTCGATTACTTTATAGAGGTACTGTAGTGTTGTTTGGCATTTGTATTTTATTCCACCCTGTATACGGTATACACTAGTGGTGTAGGCTATACTTGCGTACAGTGTCAAGTGGAAACACGTGTGGCCTTTCACTGTTGTACGGTACATTGTTTTGCTGCCAATCTTATAGGGCCTTTTTGTCAGGTAGATTTTTTTCCCTCAGTTCTCTTTCCCTGCATTTGTTTCTCTCCCCTTTTATCACGTCGTCGTCGTCGTATTATCATACCATCTTTGTAATTATCGTCGCTTCATCATCGTATCATCTTCATAGTATTATCCCCTCTTTTTGTCATATCTTCATCAAACCATCGTCGTATCATTGTCATACTCATATCTTACCATCTCGTTTTATCATACTCACATACTTATATCATACCTAATCATACTCATTTTACACTCCATATCATACCTAATCATACTCATATCACACTATATATCATATTCATATCATACTTAATCATACCCATCCCATACCATCTCATTACATCTCATACTCACATCATTCCATATCAAACCTATCTCCTCCTTCTCCTTACACGCACTTATTTCCATCCCCTCGTTGCGAGTCACACAAATGACGGTGCCTTTGAATCGTTCTGTCGATTCGACAATCTTGTCATAGTGTTTCTCGGGTACTCCAAGTGATATGTCTGCCCCCTTCGTTGGAATTTCTTCTTGGTCCATGTGCGACTCGCGTAAGTTTGTGAGATGTTTGTTAATTAACGCCAGGTCTTGGCGGCTTTCTGGCGCTTCCGAAACAAGGAAGATGATCGATTTGATGATTCCGACTCGAGAACTAGGCCAAGAATTTGGGCGTGAGAAATATTCGACACAATGAGCGACGTGAGGTGCGGACTTGCGTTATCAATATGTTGATCTAGAAGCAGGATCTTTGGATGTTATCTAAAGTTGGCAACTAATATCCGGAAAGGTTTTCCGTCGGTTACATCGGCTATTCCTGCGCCCGCTAGACATAAGTGGTTGTCTTCGAGGTGTGATGTTGGTTCAAAGAGGATTAATCTTTGGCTAGCCGTTGTGACTGGAACCCAGGTTTGCGTTTCCGGTTGTATTTACGTCTGTTCCAGTACATATATCTTTGGCGAAGTCCTCCTTTGCGGTTACGAATTCCTGTTCCTCTAGTAACGGCGGAGCGTTCAAGAGTCTCTTGTTCAGTTTCGGAATGATCGGAACTGTGGTACCGTCGTCAAGTTCAACTAACCACTTACGCGGGTGGATTGATTCGACATGTTTGTCGCAGAAATCACAACCGAGGACGACCGACGTTGCTAGTCGATCGGCCGCGTAGGAGGTCATCATCTCCGACTGCGATCCGAGTTGTGCAGCTAGTGTTATCATCCCCGTCATATTAAGCAGTCTGTTGTTAGCTTCTAGTATGTTGGTCGACCCTTTTAGGGGCTTTATAAGTTTCTCCGATCCGTAAGGTAGGTCGGACCGTCTGATGAAACTGGAACCAGTACCGGTACCCAGGACTGCAGCAAACAGTTTTGTTGAACGTAAGGTGAGAAAAATATTGGCATAGACACGATAGTTGCGTCTGGCTAATACGAATACCGCACCTTGCGTGCTTGTGCGGGTTACTTTCCGCCATGGGCGTTGGAGACAACGGAAACTGTTCGTTGGTAATAATGTTTTTGATGCAACGTAAATGATGACAGAGACAAGGGGACTTTGTGAAGGAGTCTTTGGTAGACTCAGGATTTTCTTTACTACAAAATAAGAAGCTTAGGCAAGTCCCCGGGTTAGTTTGCGGGGGTCTTTTCACTGTTTTTTGGTAACTTCGTCCTCTGTCTGAGGTTTTTTGTTCTTCTGGCGCGCGGTTAACGTTTTGACTTGCGATATGCTGTATCCGGCATACGATTCTTCTGTGCTGTTGACAAATTGTCATGGTTTGTAATGACCTGCTCCATTTCGGAGAATTGTAGTTGATACTTCGGAGAAATGAGGTTTAATTCATAATATTGGTGGCAAATCAATGGTTTTTGTATCTAGTCGCTTCGTTTGTTGGTGGTCCAGTCCACACGGTTGGGGTTTCAAACGCGTCCACCAGAGTTGATGTATCCTGTTCTAACTGTATTTTCGTACAGGTTGGTTTCTTCTTCCATTATCGTGGATGGTAAGTCATTGGTGTCCATTGAATCGTATGGTACTACCATGTTGTATTCGGTGTCGGCCGATTGTTGATCAGCTAGTTCTTCCGCGAAGTGTACTTCGCGTAATGTTTTTGATCCCCCTGGGGGTAATTTTGAAGTCCGCGTTCCAACGCGTTGTGCTCTATATGCGTCACCTTGGTCTTGGGCATACTGAACAAAGCGGCCAAAAGTTAACTCCGAACGGGGTTCATTTCCACGGAAGCGCACAACAATAGTCCGGGTTGTTGGTTCAAGTCCGTCCACGAAGAACGTCATCTTTTCCGACTCGTCATGGACATTACCACAGAGATATGCTGCGTCGTATAACCTGGACGCGAAGACCTGTTGGGATTCATTAATTAACTGCATCGTTCCACGTGATGTATTCATAGCCTCACGTGTGGCTGCAGACGTGGAGTACGTCCGCTAAAACGATTTGATGGCTTCTGGCCAGCAAGTAACATCTCTGGAGCGAGCTCCGTTTCTTGTTGATAAGAATTGTTTCGCGGCTTTTCTCGTAAGGAATTTGGAAAGAACCACGTAAGCTTGGGCCTCGGTCATACCGAGTATGTCACATTCTTCCGCCATTATTGAGATGATTTCGAAAACCAGTATTGGATCGTTGCCCAAAAATCAGTGTTCTTTCATCGTCATATCCAGCCTATTGGGTGTCTACGTAATCCCCCAGTTGATGCACTGTCGCGCTCGGCGCGTGTGCGGGATAAAAGATAGTATCGA
>JAULBU010063312.1:0-11298 GCA_032358235.1 Odonthalia washingtoniensis
TTATTATGAAAAGAAAGGCGCTAGATAATGATTGAATTATGAATAGTGCCTGGAAATGATTGAATTATGAATAGTGCTGGGACAAATACAGTAATCAAAGTGTAACGACCAGCGGCGCGACCCCAGTAGCTCAATTGGCAGTTTGTCAATTATTGGGAACGGGGACCGCGAGTTCGATTCTCATCGGTGTCATGCTGAAAGAACTTGGGCGGCAAATATCCCCTTTGAGGGGTATTTGCTGCATGGCGTGCCATTTGACACGTGTCAACTCAAGTAGAGCAAAGCCTAGATAAACACCAAGTATTTTCGCCCAGTATGAATTGGGAAGTGATGTAGCGCGGCAAAATAAAAGTTGGAAAAATTTTCCACAACAGAATACGAAAGAAGTGTAACATGTTGGTTCGGTTTTATGAACGAAATATTCAACAATGGCAGCACTGGAAGGAAGAAACGTAAACTCGGAAAGTATAACGGCGATTGCCATATAACAAAAAGATGTCACAAATTAGTTTAGTTGAAAATGTAATAAAACTACATGAAAAACCGAAACTCATCACCTAAGAACAAGAATATATATTATACGAAATTAAAAATAATTTGGAGAGTGATCTTAAAAAAAATGAAAAGGGTGTAAAAAATGAAAAGCAGCATGGAGGGACTGTATCGGACTATAAATCTGAAAATGAAAGCGATAACAACGTGAATCAAAATTATTGGAATATGACAACAGGCATAATAAGAAATATTGCACTTCGCTCTTTGCGTAATGGAAATTACGAATCGATACGAATCAGCATGGAGAAAATGAAAACGTGGGAAATACGAGCATTATTAAAATTATTCTGTAAGTATGTAGAGAGCAAGTACTGTTCGATGTTTTTAAAAAGATTACCTTCCTAAAAAGACCTGGCAAGCATAAAGGAAACATTTCCCGATAACGGGTTTCCTGGGTGTATTGAATTCCTGGAAAGTGTTATAATTGGAAAAACGCAAAGCAATAAAAGCAATTTTTCATGTGGTGAACATAAAAATAATGAGAAATAAGAAAAAAACACGAAAAATCGAAAGCAGTGGAATGTTGGCTGGATCTGGAAGGTTACTGCTGGTCTTGGGAAACTATAGACGTAACAATTTCAGGAAAGTATAATGCTCTATGTGGTTCTCCTATACTGAATAAAGCTTTCTCAGATAATATATGCCTTAACATAGGTTGGGTTACATCATAAAGCCTTCACAAAAATTACGACGTATTCTTTATTTTAATGTAGAAGGAAAATATCCTTATTGCCTTATATTTATAGAAGGACGAGGACCATATGAAATGGACAAGGAAATGTGTTTGAATAAAATGTAACAGTGTTACGAAGAGACGTGAAAACATTCTTCTCATCGTTAAAAGTAGATTTGGATTGATAAATCGTCAAGAGAGTAATCAGTATCTGGAAATACTGCTATTATTCTTCATAACATGATGTTACGAATTGAGCAATATAATAGTGATCAAAAACTTGATGTGGCTTACGATATTATGATAAACGATAAATATAACAGATAAATATTGAAAAAAGGAATGGTAATTGGGGTGATGCAAAACAATAAGGAAACAAAAATGGAGCACTAGATGCCCAGAAAAAAACAAATAATGATACGAATAGCTATAGTATCTTCGACAGGAAGGTTCTGATGGACAGCATGGAGCGATAAACTCTAGGAAATGAGTTGAAGAATCATCTGTTTACGAATATTAGTGAAAAAATAAAGAAGATTGTGTGTCAGTGAATGACACGTTGCAATAGCAGCTGCACAAAGGTGTCAATTGACAATTAAAAGTATCAATACAAGAACAAAGAGGTAAAAGAACGAACAAGATTGTACATAAGCAATCCGTTTGACAGGACACAGTCACAAGCAATAGTAAATAAGTGTAAAGCGATTATAACAACAATATAGACATGTAGAACGTCAATGAAAATAGTATAAGAAGGTTAATAGCTAGAAGAAAGAAACATATTGAACACGTACGTATGTTGTGCTTAACGGTACTGCAACAGCAGTATGCTGTATTAGCCACTGTTGCAGGAAAAAGAACAGGTAAGGGCTGTTATGGAAAAGAAGAACGAACTGGAAGGATAGCAGGAAGTAAAGACCTACGTTGGCAACCGTCTACACGGATGAAATCATATTTGGATATAAATCCAACTTTACCTGATGTCTTATTTAGAAGACGATTTTCAATACAGGCAATAATATATTTCCAAATTAAAGATGATATGCTAAACTACCGCAATGATTTCTGGAAGCAACGTAGAAACGGTTTGGGTCACAGGAGCATACCTACATATATGAAATTATTGTCATGTTTTGGGCTATGAAGTTCAGTAAATTGCACAGATAGTCTTGTCGAGTGGTTCTTCAGGTCTAAAGAGTCTGTAGGTATACATCTATATATATATATATATATACTTTCGCCAATTTTGTCAGGATATCATGGAAATATATGGGTCGTGCTATTTTAATGGATTCCCCTGTGCAGAGAAGGGTATTAGTATAAATTATAAGAACAATGATATAGGTTTTCCCGGTTGCATTGGAGTCGTATAATGCATGCACTACTCCTGGAAAAATTATCCTGGGATCATAAAAGGACAATATCAAAATAGTAGAGTCTCGAAATTGGCGACCATTCATTGTGAAGGCTGGTGCGACCACTACCTTCACTGCTGGTCATAGTTTGCAGTTCGCCAAGCTACAAACAATGATCTAAATTTAATGTCAAGATCCCCTCTTTTCAAAGGTATATTATCAGAGGAATTGTCAATTTCAGTGAGTGACGGGCATCATGTAGGTACGAATGGAGCAGCACATCATATACTTCACTTTCTGGGTAATGGAATATACCAACGGTGGCCATTGTTTGCCCTACCCATATCCAACTCAAAAGATACACTGGAAAGAAAATATTCATTTAGACAGGAATCTGTCAGGAAGGATATAGAAAGAATGTTCGGAGTGTTACCGAGAAGATTGGAAATCATTCGAAGGGAAAGTAGGAAATAGGAGTTGCAAGAAACGATACGTATATCAAATACATGTATAACAATCCACAATATAATTACACATGGAAAAGTTATTTGTAATGGAAAATTAGACAATATTACTACAAATTACATTAAAGATGTCATGGAGAAAGAAACGGTATTGATGATGAAATATTTCTGAAGAACGTAGAATGAATGTAACTTGAATAGATAGTGAGACCGGAACCAATTTTAAGGAAGAAAACGAACGATATCTGTTGAGAGATTTACAATTAGAGGACCAAGATGAGCACTTTTGACTACAAAAAGACCTCGTAGCGCATAAAAACGAAATAAATGGTTGGGAATAACAGTATCTGTACTTACTTCTACACATAAAGAGGTGAGTAATAAAATAGTAGATGGGTTGTTATAATAAACAGTTGGAAAAGGTACGGTAGAATATTGATTGTAAGAAGGAGATATGTGTAGCTTTGAGTAGGTGAAAACATTACAATTAATCATCATTGACTATAAAATCCATAATGAGGTACTCAAGTACCGTGAAAATGTTACCTTTCCGCATGATCCAAATTATTTAGGAAATCTAGTGTTTACAACTTGCGTAACGGTATGTATCAATCATCAAGGAAGAATTTCATGTTAAGCATAGAAAGGTTGTGGAAGCTGCACGTTAATATGTCTAAAATTTTAGCTTGAGATATCATATTTCCAGTTGAAAGTATGATAGTTGGAACACATTGTAGTACTGAACGATTCACTTCTTTCATGATAATTAGTTTTTAAGTTACAGATTGTACATGGCAAGGTATAAGCGATGACTAACAGGCCGCTATCACAGAACATATTCCCAGTGATGGTGATCGCGAATATTCGCAACTACTTATTGGAACCAGACATGGTAGTAGAAAGCGAGTGGGCGTACACGCCGTAGTTGTAACACTGACTGACCTTTTCTCGATAGTAACAACGTAGAATTATGTCGGTATTATAAACGCACTTGCAGATTGATGGTCATTTCTGACTACGTTTGGCATTTATAACAATGGGATAAGAAATTTCCCCCGGTATGATTCTCTGTATGCGTTTTACCAGAATACCTTTTAAAATGTGATTTATTATATTGTGACATGTTCATAGTTGTTATGTATCAACGTTCATGTAATACATTATATCATAGATATGGATTTACAGGTATAAAAGAAATATAAATGAAAGATAATGGACTTATTTTCAAGGTATAATTTGCTTAATTTTGATACTGACATAACTTCGTTCCGTACAATATTTTAGTAAAGTTTTCTTTTTATCACGTATCACTTGAAAATTATAACTGTCATTGCTTTATTTCCTTGTATCACCTTTCAAATGTTTCATAATGTCCTTTGAAACGGCAGTACATCATGTTGTTGATGGGACGACCCAATCATAGTAATGGTCATTTAACCACTATATCTCCAAATCTAAACCGCATTTAAAATGTAAATGTTTGTAACATTTAAACGTGAAGTCATGTATATATTCTATGTCACTACTTATGTCCCCTTTTTTCTGAGTGATATGAAATCAAAGCGTTACTCACTATTTCCGACATTTGACAGCATTTTATTCCACACATTAAATCATGTTGCGCATATTTAACAATAACATTGTTCATGTTGGTACCTTACGATACAGTCACATTTAAATTATTTCGTCACCATGTCATCTGTAATGTTGCATATATCTATTAAGTTTCCAACCACATATGTAATTTAAAAAGTATCTTATAAATTTTTGTTATCCATATTGATACATTTTTTGAATTTCTACAATATCGAAGTTATATATTGTAGATACTTCATACGGTAATACTAATGTAGATTAAATTATACTGTTAACGGAGTCATGGCACCATTTTTGAACAACCAGACACTTCATAATATAGTAATCAACAATGTTTATATTATACCTTTTCAAAATTATTGTGCTGTACAATACGTAATATCTTTAACGATCACTCATATTATAATATTGTGTTTATTTCAATACATACCTTCATGTTACTCATATTACCATGTTTTACTCACATCATTTTTGAGAGGAACATGTTTCAATATATTTTATTATTTTCATATCTATTCTTCAAGAAATGTCTCAATAATTCCTCGACATTTTTCACTACTACTTTCACAAATTGAGAATGTCTCATCTCTTATGACCTTCTACTTGTAGTCAAAGGTTAATTCTGTTCCTTTCTTTGTAGCTTTAATAGAATAAAGGAATACAGCTGTCCATATTACTTTTTCTTTTACTATATATGTTTTCGTCAGCAGTTCGCAATTTAGGTTACAGCTGTGATTTACTTACTTACATTCATTTGAACGCGGTCCGGCTCCATCAACAAAAAATTCGTTTTTTACCAACTCTATCATGTAATCCGCGCTCCCACCTTTTTCCTTATATTCCAATTCGCGATTATCTCGATCCAGTTTTTTAGTCTGTCATCTGTATATTCCATAGTAACTGTTCCTTTCCTTACATATGGTCCTAGAAACACTCCCACACCACATCTACTTGTTCCCATGATTTTCACTGTCTTCATGTCGATGTTATATTTTTCGCTCATATCGCCTGTGCTTCGTGTTCTATTATCATCATTCCTACTCAATAAAAATTCGGAAAAACACTTCGGATGGGGAGACCTGTCCATTGAAACTATTTGACTTGATTACAGATGTTCTGGTTGTATTATTAATATTGTGTTTGATTTATGTTGCTTCTCGTTTTTGTTGTTGTGATAATAAAAAAGAAATTTAGAATATTTTATTATGCTGCTATATATGAAGTTGGAAAACGGTTACTATATGCTTACTTTTTTCTTTGGTTTAAAAAATAGTCATATGCATATTTCCCTATTTACACACCGCTTGATCGTGAAGGCTGTTATTCTTATACTTTTTCCATACCTACCACATCTTAACGTTTATCCATTTTTTCTTCAATATGTAATAACTGTATCATCCTTTTCGATAATACTACTTCTTTTCCTTTTAATTTACCCGTTTCCTATTATGCCGTAGGCATTTCCATATCTCTACAATTCTTTCATTACTGCTATCCAAATATCTTTTTTTTATTTCTAAATAATACTATACCGTTCTTCATTCATGTGTCGATCTTCGGTACTACATTTCGTGTACGGCTCATTACAATCTGTTCAAGTAATACATTATCATTGACTGAATATTTGTTATTGTCTTCTCATTCATTTCGCGTGTTTCGAACCGATAACTCTTTTCTATCGTGACCAATTTATGTCTGACATGTGATTGTGCATTGCGAAATAAATTGAATGCATCATATGATCCTTCCGCATCCATCTTCATACTGAAGCTTTTTGACTTTTACAAATTGTTTCGTTCCATACTTTACAATCTAAACTTCTTTTCTCAAAACGTAACATTACTACATTTGGTTATTACTGTATTAGTGACATATGTGATTGCTTCACGTACATATTAATATTTTCAATCTAGTCTTCTTCAGAACTAGATTCTTTTGGTAGAGTTGTTAGTTTCCTTACAATATCATTATATTGTTGTGACCCTTTGCTATGCAAGCTAAGACTTATGTATAGTCACTCTATTTTTCCACTCTTCCGTTTCTCTTACTCACTCTTTTCATAATTTGATTAGTTTCGTTCATGGAGTTATTAATGTGTTCAATTGACTTTTCTCTCCCACTCTCTATAATACTGTCTTGATTTCTACAATTCATTACATTCATCCCTGTCAGTCTACTAGCTGATGTTTTCACTTCACTCTGCTCATTATCTTCAGACACATTTCTATTGTTACGTCCAACATTTTGAAGAAGAGTTGACGATGTGAGCTGTTCCTCTTCTTTCCCATCCGACTGGTGTTCTTCTCGTTCCAACACATTGCCGTTACTAGAAAACAAATTATTAATACTATTATTAATCGTTCGTTGTGTAGTTTTTTCAGATGATGTCGCTCCTTCAGATTTCTTTTTACAATTAGAACTAACGTAGATATTTCCTTGGTCAATTTAACACCCCAATTGCCATTAACTTCCCCAAAATTTGTTATCGTAGACAAGTATTCAGCTGTTTCTATATACTTGCACTTTGTGCCTATTCTGAGGTTGCTGTCCTTCTCCCTCCTACGACGACTCTGATATATTTCATGCGTTAATTTGTAGAGACCTTCCTTTTGTTCATTACCAGTACGATTCATGTTTAATACCATGCGATAACATGCATTCCATAGTTGACAGTCTTTGCTGACATTTGGCCACTCACTTCGCATGGATTCTTTACCGCGACTTACCCCCATACTGTTATGTAGAACATTTTTCTATCCCATTCCATCAGTTATCCTCTGTTTGTACCAGTTCCTGGGTTTGGGATACCCATGCCTTCGCTAAATTCAATACCTCATAACAACTCCATTGGGGACCACTTCTCTTTCCTTCTACTGGTTTATATTTTTCCTGGTCTTCGAGCCTTTCGGACGCCTACGTACATTATTTTTTTCTGCTTTTCATTATTCTCATTCCCTTCCTCATCTACTCCTATTTTTGATGTTAGCATATAAGTATTATCGCACTCCCTTCCTTGTTCATTTGATGGAATATTTTCTACACATTTCGATTCACATTCATTATGAAGTCTCTTTTTCCTCCAAGCTTATCTCTTTACTTTCTTCTGTGCGTCCATCATTGTTTTCCCGAATATGTTCTTCCTCATTACCTACAGTGTTAACTGTTGAGGTTTCAAACATGTTGATGTCAGTATACTGTAACACGAGTTCCATGCTATGTTTGACAAAAACTTCTTTTTTCGTTTCCATTCCCATGCTTCCTATAGATTTGGAACATAGGGAACTTATTACAAGTTGGAAACATTATACACATCCTTAGCAATGATTACTGTTACATTCATTTCGATTATGTTCTATCCTTAAAGCCGTTTTGGAATCCTTACTTATTTGTACAACGCTTTTAAGTTTCTCTCTACTTCTCGATATGTTATCGTTTCCTTCACATGTTACTTCATCTACATCAATAGCTTTGTGTTGAACGTGAATTTTATGAACAACCTTGCTTTCATGTCCAGTTCTTCCTTACGTTTCGTAACATTTCCTTTCCTCTCGTTAAGCACGTGTTCCTTCATTTGTGCCGTCTTCATTATATTCTAAACCGCTACTGGAAGGTATATTGCATTTTTGCAGCTACTTTTGTATTTGATATGCTCTATTCGTTGTTGTTTTCCCCAATAATATTATTAATAACATTTTCTACGTCGTATTTATTGTCAGTTCTTCTAATTTCTTGTACATCTGATGTTATTCTTCCAATCGTTACTTCCTCTTCCTCTTCTTGTTCTTTATCTTCATTGTATACTTTTGATTTCGTTCTGTCACCACCTTTGTATATACAAGCTTCTAAGTGCAATTTTCATTATGTTTTCAATTTTCATATTTCAACTACCTGGTATACCATGATATGACTCACATAGTGGTTTTCTCTGCGTTAACCGTCCTTCTGTATTTGATCATACAAACTTTTACATATATTGTATTTTTGTTCGAACACTGCTCCATTGCATTCTTCATTAATCCAACTTATATCACTGTCCTCATCTGATTATTAGTTGGATGGTACCTGTTTTTCTATCATATTTCTATTTTCTATATCATTTTCTTCGTTCAAATCTGTTTCTAATAATTTTTTCATTTTTGTTATTGTGTTTTCTTGCTCGTTGTTGATGACCTTTTGCTTTTCGTGTAATGTCAAGACAATATTCATTACCTGCACTTTCCTTTCCAGTTTCATTTTTCTCTTCGTAATGATACATTCGTCACGTAAGCGACGTTCAATTGTTGCAGAGTTGTAAATGGGTCACCGCAATATGGTTCCATGTTCTCGCAGTTTGTTGTTAGGCTAAAAGTAGTCTCTCATTAAATTCATATATGAATGTACAAGTTGAAAGTTTCTTTCGACGTTTGGAGCACGGACTGGTCTGTATCATCATCATAGACATGCTAACAACCCAAGCAAGAAGTAAAGCCATAATTCTCAAAACTGAAAACTACTCATACACTTTTTAACTTGATTAAAGACACGCTAGTATCGAGCCTGTCACTGAACGCCCTTTTCTATCGACTTTTTTCATTGGTAAATATTTTGTGCCTTTAATTTTTTTATATTCTTTGATATGTAAAAACTCAGCACCGCCATAATAAAAACATCAGTCAAAAAGTACTTTATCCCACCGGTGCCAGGTGCTGAGTTCGAACTCAAACAAGTCTAACTCAGCACAAAACTAGAGGCGCCCTAAAGATACATGTAGAGTTCTGCCAGTTTGAGTCAAATTTTGAAAAATATACAGACGTGTTTATTATATAATATAATAATATTATACAGTGCTGAAATGAAATAAATTTATGAACATTTCTTTGTCCCAATAAATTCAGGAAGCAATATTTTTTGAAAGTTACAATTCTTCCATACTCTTTCAACAAATAGGGATAGAGATGGCATGTGCGGTAAGAATGCAATCCCTATAATTTTAAAATTTAAAATTTGTAATAGTCTGCGTCAGAAACGGTTTACAGATATGTGTGAGGAAGATTTCCAGTTTAACCATTCCGTAACATTTATCCTAAAGCTGTTACCAGCCGATGTGTGGTGATCTAAAATATGAAGAAAGGCAAGCACGGTTCGGATCATTCTTCTAATTGCTATTGATTAATTTTTTCCCTAAATTTTACTATAATTACGGGAGTACATAATATTTAGCAGTAATGCTCTCAACACACATTATAGTCACCACAATTGAAGGACACGGATATCTAAATTGCAATAGTTTCTAATGCATTTACAAAAACTGTGATTCTTGGAATCATTTAATCCAACTGTGAAGACGTCTCTGTTGTCTCAACGCATGGTTCGGTCTTTGTATCATAGACCTTGACAGCTATACCATTTTTCCTTACCTTCATTTTAACAGGAATAATTTTCTCATAACGAACACGTCCTGCATAATAAACTGGAATTTCTCTTTGTCCTTTTCCTCCATCCTCTCCTATCATCCACATATTATCTAATCCATAAAAGTCATGAAAATGTCCACTAATCACAGCAATCGCAGAAGAATCTCTTAAAATATTGGTCATTCCAGGTACTAGTTGAGTGAATAATCTTAATCCTTTCCAACCATGCGGAATAAGAATTACTTTTCTATTTTTCTTTTTAGCATGTGCGAATTCACCGACTAGCCAATCAGTCACAGGTGTTAAATAAATATAATGATAGGCACCATTTTGTGAATCGTATGCTTCGAATTTATTCGTATAAACACCAGTTCTTAAAGCAGAAGACCAATAAAGAACAATAAATACATACTTATTCCATTCAATTGAAAATGCCATACTACCTTTCGTATATTTTTCATTACGATTACTCTTTGTGTTAGATATTACATCAGTTGTATCATAGTCAATATTACGTAATGTAATTCGTCCACCTAAATCTCTGATAGTGGTTTCAAAATATGCAATTGTTCTCACGATTCCGTCATTATCTCCAAAAAAAGTCATGATGTCCTAATGAAACTACTAAAGGTGGCATGGCACCCTCTTTAAAAACTACGTCATGAAATTCTCGTATCTTATCAACCTCACTTTCCAATCCTCTATTGGTAATATCTCCATTGTGTAGTATAGCTTTTACATCTTCAAGTTAAGAGGATATTTTCTTTGCACATGATGCTTGACGTGCTGCTGCTGCATCTAATAATCCACGTCGTTCTGGTCTTGGTCCTCTGAACACATCGTAGATGCATTCGAACAATGGATTTTTCTTGCAAATTTGAAAATAATATTGAACATCTGAACATATCACAACATGGAATGCTTTCCTTTTCTTTGATGCAGGCTTTCGTTTGGTTTTCACCACAGATGCATAAGGGATCGAAAAGAATTTTTCATCAGATGAGCAGTATGTTTCATTATCACAAGTTGCTGAACAAGCTGAGGTTTGACGAATTGCGGATTTGGTTGCGTAGCAGCGAGAAAAAAGAGTAATAAGCAAATGCTTGCAATAATTGTCGATATTGCCATTGTAAAAATGAATTAAAATCCTTTTTTTTCGTGGAGTGCTTTGATTGTATTAATTAGTGTCTATGTCACTGCGGTGACTTGATTTACCCCCAGAACAGCTCAAAAGAATATTCTTCGTACTAATTATGATATCT
>JAULBU010063323.1:0-11296 GCA_032358235.1 Odonthalia washingtoniensis
ATTAGCTATCCGAAAAGTAGAAGCGAAGTGCAAGGACTGCGAAAGGAAGAGACATCAAAGAAGTAAAAAACCAGCAGCTGAACGGTATGTTGCGGAACTGAGTCAGAATTCTGGGAAACATTTACTGTGCTACTTGTTCGTCATTGTCTCAATCATCCTTCAACTCCTTCTAGGTGTTCACTTCCAACATAGTCTTATTAAATTAAGTTCTATACTGCGGTGAATCTTTCCCAGCCGGTGCCATTTGCCTAAAGTTTCTTTCCGCTCTTCTGTCCCACTCCTAGCATATTGCCAATCGATTCATTGTCTTCGTAGAGTCTTCTAAATATTTCTGTTTATGCAACCTTTCCTTCTCTTTCTTGTCCGCTCCTTTCTTCTTTACCATATCCTTTCTTGTTGCCTTCAAACCTTTCGGTCACGTGCATTTCTTTTCCTTTTCTTTGTTATCAGAAACCGAACCGTGATTCATGGCTCCTTTGATCTCGCTCTCCTCACTTTCTGCTGACAGTCCACCAAACTTTGGGTAGTCCGACAAAACGTTTGCTGCATTCACATATTCAAATTCTGCAGCTTCTTTTCTCTCTCCATTTGGTAAAAGCCTTACCCGCCTTCACTTTTTACAACGCCTCTGTCATCTCTTCAAACTCTCCTTATGTTCTGCCACTGTTATTTACGCTAGAAACATGTTTCCCTGCACCCAAATAAACATGGTTATTAACTGCAGTTACTCCCTTCCTTAATGTAGAACACTTACCCTTCATTTCACTTGTTTCCCTCTTCAAATTGAACTAGCTGTCGCAATAATCTTAAATTCTATCCCACATCTTCTCTTCGCTTCGATTAGTGCCTTTCATGCTTTGGTTTATCCACGCCTTCGCCAAGCACAAATCGTCCCTTGCAAAAACATGTTTCCCGCCCTGATGTTGTTCAGTGACAGATTCGGGTACCTGAACCACACTCAATACTTCCTTCTTTCTTTTTTGGCCCCGTAGGCCGTCCCTTTCGCTTACGTCCAATTTTATCCGCCTCAAATGACGAAGTAGAAACAGTTGCTGCAGTACTTATCAAATCTCCGGCATCAACAGAAATAGTTGCACCAATATTTCGAACAGGATCAAAAAAACATTTGCAAAGGTTAGTTGTACTGTTAGTATTTTCGTTCTATACATCGTTGTTCTCCGCTTCGCTCCTTATTTGTTCGCCACTGCCGTGAGTGAATCGGCTGTCGAATACTCTATCAAAATTCTGCTGTCCTGAAACAGGTGTTGGTCTATACTCGAAATATGGTTTAATGACATTTCCAAAGTCGTCTACGTAGTCTCTCTTTTTTAATGCCCTCATTCGCCATTGTGTCTTATTTCTCTCCAATTTTCTTGTTCTTTTGTTCGGTGATATTGATGCATTGCCTGACGATGGTTCTTCATGACGTATCGTACGACCGCATGGTCCACGATATCTTGGTACGTCCATACCTGATCATCACCGGACCCACGAGACGTAGATGCCTCGCTGGCAGTGTTTTAGTTATTCGGCACCGAATACGAGTACGTTGCTTGTGTACTCAGTTGATCGACATTCATGAAGGAAGTGAGCTGTGTAGGTTGGACTGAAGCTGGTTGGACTGAAAAAGAAAATAATCGAAAAGCGCAGTTGAACGTGAATTTATAGCCTCACTTACAAAGGCAAAGTGCCCATTCTACATAAATTTTCCGAGACATGTGAAACTGCACTATTTGCTTTGTTTTCCCTCCCTGAAATAGCCTTTGGTTTCCGGAAGGGGGCTCTCAGCTACGACGGCGGAGATGTACTTCTCCAAAAAGGACAAAAATGAGGTAGAATTTGGCGTCCAAATACCCTTTCATCTCCAAAAACATGCCCATTCTACTATTATTTCGTAGAACATACCGAAACATCGCCATTTCGACGATTTTAGCCTTTCACAACGGTAGTGTAGTCCAAAAATTGGCGATGGCATAGGTGTATTACGCTGTATCCAACTGTATACGGGCCACCATTAAATTTTCTGAAACTCAACTTTCACCTGGCCGGGCCTGGTGTATTTTAAATTTCAGTTAAAATTAAATTGGTGTAATCTTTGCCGGGTTGAGTTTTGACTTTCTCAAACTGAACCCGAAACTCAACGCAATCAAACAATATTCGAAATTACACTAAATTGGGGATGCCGAAACTTCCTACATTTACTGTATGTACAATATATTTAATCGAATTTGCGTCGCCTCGAGATGTTCTTAGTAGCAAAATAGGAAAACATTGTTGACGACTGTATACGGCAGGGCACATTCTGTGAGACCTTCTCTCTTTCTATACTGTGGCTACAAGTACCACATACAGTAATATTATTATTGTAAACGTGTAATGTGTCACATAATAATATTGTCACATATTATGTGACACATTACACGTTTAGTCATTCAGCACTTTAGTGCTATTAAGTTTTCGATGATGGGAATAATCTAGGTCGGATATTAGTCTCTTCATCGATCTTCTTTCACCACAGGTTATGGACCCTTCTGCATACCACCGCCTGCTTCCGACAAATATAACTTTAACTTCAACACATTAATCATATCTCGACCTACAGATATAATCCCCTAATTGATCAATTGCTTCTATAAACACTAATACTACAAGAATTTTAATCCAACGACGAATCAATCTCATTTACCGGCTCACAACCCGACTATTCCCGAACTGGACCCAGACAATATTATACCCTGGGTAATGGCGATCTAGTGTGAAGCCGATACTCTTCAGATAACTCCTCAAATTGAGAACATTAATTATACTTTTGATCCCGTTCATTACCGAACTGTCAGCGCATCGACCAGCGTGATAATCTCTTCAATGCCTAAATCAGTAGCCTCTGTCGTGCTCACACCAGGCAACCCTCGAAGTTTCTGCCAATCCAGCGTGACCAGAGAAAAATAGAACGTCGGACGTTGCTGACCACGACACACTCGACACTAAAGCCGTCAATACTATCATAGAAAAATATCACTCTGACCAAGACTATGCAGACGCCTATCTCAAAATTTGTGGGAAAATTACCGTCACCCGATACCCCGGCATTGATAACAAGAAAATCATGATAAAACATATCATCAAAGGACTTCACAATGACGTCACATATTTGTTCATAATACCGCTTTGGATTCCCCGCATACCTAAATCTATAAAAGAAGTTCTGACTACTATTCAGTCCCTTGCACAGAATTCTAAATACAACACCTCCCTCACACCATCCTTCCCCCATCATTAGGATCAAAATCGCGATCAACATATACTCAACATATAAAATAACAGACGACTCCTCACCAAATTATGTCATTTTCATGATGTGAAGTTTGGTAGTCCTTATAACCACTCGGATCATGAGTGACGCGACCTTTATAATCCCCTAATCCCAAACTATGTCCACCATAATGCTCATATCAACTCGCCACCACCAGTACCAGTTATAAAACAACACTACCGTCTCTCTTTTAAACGATCTGGCACTATTCCTCCCGGCACTGCTGCCGCTCAAGCCAGAGCCATCATATCGAATCCTCCAGCACCACCGCAAGCAGAAGATGATGCTAACTAATCTGCTGCTTACAGTTCTGAAGACGAAGATCAAGCCACAGGTATGGCAATCATCGATAGTGCCGCTCACCCCACTCATACCCCTCTTCCTGGATCTAAGCTTCCACCACTAACTCAATCTATCCATTCAATCACCGCCACCAAAATCCGAACGGTAATCACACACTCCATTCCCCATACCACAATTACAACAAATGGTAATATTTCCACACAGGCAATTACGACGCCTAACATTTCAGAAACATTACTATCAGTGCATGGACTCACTAGCCATAAAAAAGGCATTATTTTTATGAATAGCCATGCATATATTCTGAATGACACCGCCATTCGACGAACGGTTAAAATGTCGGAACGAATTGCGCAAAGGCAAGTAAATTCATACCGCTTATTAACTCCTCGCCCGACTACTTCCAAGTCTAACCTGAACCATCACTGCGTGAAAATCGTGCAGGTAACTTATCCCATCCCGCCAACTTCCCCAGTATCACCCCACCATCACTCAGAAAATGTTCTGCCCTTCACAACCTTTTATGGCAGTCACATCACTTAAACATCACTATCTCCACCGCCCATAACTTCGAACAAATCATCATCATCAATTCTTAAACGATTAATCAGTTCCATTCCATTTAACACGCCATCACTCACATCTCTCGACACTACAATGGCCTTGCACCTATCATTTAATAACGCACCGCTCCCACTACTTCGACATATAATACAGTCAGACTGTATCCAAAAATTTCCTCAATTCACATCCCAGATGACGCCACGATCACTTTGTCTGGGTGTGCTCACGGCAAAGATTCCCAATCTCCACCCAGCCCCTCCTCCCACATGTCCTTAGCCCGGAAAATATTTGGCCAGCGACACGGTAGGCCTAATCTCCCTCCAACAGGAATCACAAACACATACTGACTGTCATCAACATGACTTCCTGGTACATCATCACAAAAACAAGTCAATCCGATCTGAATTAGCAAAATTAATAGCTCGGACTATGAATTTCATTACAAACAGGCTCGGTAAATCCCCTCCAGATTTTATAGCGATAACAAACGTCAATACGTGGCAAACATAGTTTCTTTGTTTCTCATCAACAACGGAAAAGTTCAGACCACCATCGCACCACACCAATCTCAGTCGAATTCGAAGGCTGAGCGAATCAATTGTACAAGACTTAACGCTGCACGCCCGTAATTGGCCCACAACCGACTGACCAACACATTTTGGAATTTTGCACTGTTGGATGCCACATATAAGTACAATCATATTCCTAATTCTAAAACTATATTTCCTCCAATGGCACTTTGGCAACCACAAATGGTATTCTCCACAATGTTTTTGCCATTCGGCACTCTTGGCACCAGAGTGGTCTCCAGTGCCATCAAACAGAAATTAATGCCACGTTCACGGCCAACAAGATTTTTGTACAATAATTCCAAATCTCAGTATACAGTACTACTTTCAGACAATAACTAGACAAACTTTTGTCGTGACATCAACTTTATATCTTACCACCCAGCACTGGGTCAATCTCATGTCTCCGGATCAGCCTTTCGTCCCTTTCATATACCAAAGACTCCGAAATATATATCCACAGAAACCCTTCCGTCCAAAACATACCACCAAATTCTCAAGTTCCCAGATGACAAACTATGGAATATGGCATACGACAATGAAATAAATCAACTTGACAGGAACAAAGTCATTACATGGCTCCCCAAAAAAGACGCACCCCATGACATGGAATCACTGAAACGATCAGTGTAACAATGACGTACCGCCACAAGCGACTATCTGATGGCATCATTACAAGAAAGGAAAAATATGCGATCCGTGGAGACATGACGAAACCACGGATCCACTACAATCCTGACTAAATTAGTATTTTTGCGGCTGACAAAGCGTCATCCTGGTTTATATTCTCGCACGCTTGCAAAGATAAAAACCCAATTCGCCACTTCGACATCTCATCTTCATATACCCATCAGGTGTACCATACAAACCATACTGTGTACGTCAAGAAACCACGTTCATCAAATGGCACATTTGTCCACCCAGAATGCGAGTACATCATATTTCGAATGAAGTTCAAAACCGGCGGGTAATATATATTTGACTGCATTACACATGCATCTCACATCTGATAACTTTATTCATTACCAAGCGGATCCATTGGTATATTAAAAATCGGTCACCAATGGAATCATTATCATTTCTGTGACTATCGATGACTTTCTTGTCACTGTACCATCCCAGCACGACATTGACAAATTATATTATCACCTTTCCCGCAAATACAAAGTCAAAAATATAGGGAGACAATCCTAATTTCCCAGATGGCCGATAACCTATCACCCAAATGGTAATATCACACTCTCCCAATTCCTCCTCATATCCAAATTTGCTAAGGAACTTAACCTCTACGATTAAAATCTTTGTAAGACACCAATGACTTCTAAAAATACCCTAGATGACAAATCACAGCACGAGAAATTGAACACCAAAGAAAAGGAACTATACATGAGTGCACTGAGTGACGTTTTCGATCTCGCAGACGGCACCCGATTCGATATTATCTTCTTCATGAGCCGACTGGCCAGGTTTATATCCAATCCGACAAAACTACATATGCATTTACTCCACCATCTGGTGAGATATCGCAATGGCACATCACAGACTGGCCTTACCTTTCGTGGAAATGATGAGGACCCACTCAAATGAAACAACGCTGAGTTTGCTGACCGCCACTCTATCTATGCCGCTATTTTCACGTCCTTCGGGACCCCGATACACTGGAAACCCAAAAAACAGGCTACTGTAGCGCTTAACACCTGAGAGGCCGAGTATGTAGCAGCCAGCCAAGCGCTACAGGACACCATTTGGATGAGTAGATTGATATCAGAACTTACTGATTCTCCACTGCAACCAACGCCGTTCTTTGTCGATAAAAATTGCATCATGGCCATTGCAAGATAAACCGGGAAAATATAAAGAGGAATCATAATGATATTAAACATTACCACCTTAATCACCACCTCAAAACACGAACAATCAACATTACCAGAATCCCAACCTCACACAATTTGGCTGATATACTAACTAAGCCTTTAAGTCATACTCGCAATAAATATCTTGTCCAAGTTGCACAAGAACCCGAACACATTTCTAAATGCCCATGACCTCAAGTGAGATATTCTATCTTATTTTGCTTGGGGTCCAATGCATCCTTATTCAAATTCTTTAATCCATTTTCTTTTCAATCTCTACTTCTATTTTTTATTATTTTTCTCTCCTTTCCATGGGACCTTCTCGCTTTTTCTACTATAGCTTCACGTACCACATACAATAATATGTGACACATAAAACGTTTATTCTTTCAGAAATTTAATGCTATTAAAGTGTTCGATGAAGGGAATAATCTAGATCGATTATTAAGCGCTTCATCAATCCTTGCTCACCACACATTCCATGGGAAAGGAAGGGGTGCTCAGAACTATTGTCAAAAACAAAAACTTGGTTATATTTTAAAAATAAAATTGTGAACGGTAATGTCAGGATGGATTGTACACAGGTTCACGCGGGGTAAAGGGAAATAGACCAAAATGAATCAATTTAAAAACGAAAACTGCTAGTGTTTCTTTTCAGGGCATCTATTAATCAAGAAAAGCATTCAAAATTCTGACGGTAATGGTAGGACTCTGTGAACTACTCACATGGGAGAAGGGAACCAGAGCGAAAGCGATCAATCAAAAAATAAAATCATTAAGAATGGGATACCGGTAGAGTTTCTTTTCATGGTATGATTATAAGCAATCAAAATTGTGAACGGTAATGACAGAACGTTTTGAACGGTAATGGAAGAATGGAATGCGTGCACGTTTACGAGGGAGAAGGGAAACGGAACTAAATTTATCTATTTAAAAGGGAATACTACTATTGTTCCTTTAAAGGCATCATGGAAAGCGGTGGGTAGGGAATTAAATTAGCAGAAACAAGGATTGAACTATTTACGAAATTAATACGGCAGGTGTCATGAAAATGCGAAAACAACGGGAATTGACACATGAAAAACGAAGGACACTATTAATACCAATAATGAAAGAAGTAATTAGGGGTATAATAGAAGATATTCTTCCAATTGAGTACAACATTAAGGGACCAGTACAATAAAGAGTTAAATTCTACTTCGAAGAACACTGCGAACAGTTGACTGAGTCGGAATTCCATCGCATATATCGAATTATCTTCCAGATATTTATCAGGAGGTATAGTATGGGTCCATTCCGAGAACGAACACAGGAAATGATCGCTCAAAAATAGATCTGTGACTGTAGAGATAATGCTTATGATAGCATTAAGGTTACTAAGAGGGGCATCTTATTTAGATGTGTCATGGCCATATGGCGTATCGAATTCTACGGTTTATGCAGTATTTAATGAAGCTATTGATATTTTATATTAAAAAATAAAGAATATTAAATTCCCTTTGACAGAAGAAAAATGTCGGGAGGAATCTGAATTTTTTTGAAAGATTCGTGGTTCACCGTTGAACGGTATCGTTGCTGTACTGGACGGAATAGCTATGGAAATTGTAAAAACCACGCTCATACCAAGTCGAAGATTCTCTTAGGTACTACAATAGGAAGGGATTTTTTCCATTGTAATGAAAGCTGCAGTCAGCACAGACTACAAGTTCCTGTTTGTAAGTGCTAAACATGCGGGATATACTCATGATGCTACGGCAATAGAAGGCACCAAGTTATATGATGTAATTTCACAATCACGACTTCCGCCTTGGGCACACGTCATTGGCGATGATGCGTATAGTAAAAAATGGTATGTAATAACGCCATACTCCGGGGCACTAACCCCGGAGCAGGCATTTTTTAATTTATATCATTCGCCATGCTGCATCGTCGCCGAGCAGACTTTTGGAATTCTGGTTAACAGATGGGGCATTTTATGGTCGCCCATAAAGATTTCAGTAAACACCAAAACTACAATTTTCATGGTTTGCTGTAAAATTCATAACTACATCTCTGGAAAAGAACCGGAGAGATTTCTAGAATGACCACTGAATGAGGTTGAAAATAATGTCAATGGAGAACCTACTATTCACTTCCAAAATTTGTTGCATACTGAAACCAGTAAATTGTGCGATAAATGAACTAATAGAAAAAAATCTCCAATAAGAGATGGAATACATTAGAGTTTACATAATTTAGATTTTGTTAGACGGTACTCTAGACGGTCTCCTTCAACTTAAACATGAGGCTTTGAAGTAAACTTTCAAAAATTGATTTCTGCTCTTCTGTTTTCCCATTATGACGCATGCGTTCCGTCTTCACAATAGACTACAAAGTGCTTCTGAATGCCCTTACCTCCACATCAGTAGTCTTCGCCTTTATTATTTTTAATTCTTCATCTTGCGTGTGCTTGGTAGTGCTGTCAGTCTGAATAATCGGCACCAACGCACCCAGGCTCTCCAATCCGCTAATCATAATTCATCTATAATTAGCGGGCGTTTTCCTTGGTCCTACCGCTTGTCATTCACGTGGTAGTATTTATTTAGCTTTACTGTCCTCGTTTATGCCCTTCTTCTTCTGATATTCTTTCGGTATTTATCGTTTCATCATTGACTGAAGAATGCGGTATTTATTCATGAAACAATGTATGTATATACTGTACGATTTACCCTGTGGAAATTCCTTAAATGGATCTGGGTCACCCTGTCCGCTCGCTTCATAACGGATGAAACATGTCCCTAACAGCGACTTAAACTTTGCGAACTTAGATTCTAAAACTGAAGAGTCACACTCGCAGATAAGTTTGGCTGGATCAATGCCAATAATCTCTGAACGAGTAATACCACCTGTAAGGTGCTCAAGAACCGGTGGTATAAAGTTTTCATCGTTAAATAACGGGGAAATGTGTTCATCCCATCGATCCGCCGGTTGACTGTCCAGCTCATGTCGGGGGCGACACATATGAATTTGTTGTCATGCAACAATCATGCGTTGGTCTGCTAAAACGTGCATAATATGTGCGAATTCAGAAACTTTAACATCCACACGTCGAGGTGACTTCTTCGAGATTTGAAGAGGTGTAGTTTTTGTATGTGGTAAGTTTTCTGATCCCATTCTTCTTCTTGACAATGCTCCCTTCGTCCATACTAATTTCTTCCCATTCCCGTTGACTGTACTGACATGAACACTAATTGTTTGACAGTGATACACTGTCAATAAAATTTTGGATAATACGTGATCGCTGTTACCTCGATGCATCATAAACTCATAAAACTGCAGTTAACGGTACGTTAAGGTGGTATATTCTAGTGGCAACGACTTCTTTTTTCGTGTCTTTTTTAGCCTTATTGTATTTAATACTTTCAGAGTTATCACGAGCCCGTTAATTTCCTCCCCATATAAGCCGTTTAAATAAACGATAGTCATTGCTTCATCCATTGAAGAAGGTATCACAAATAGTGCATTTTTTTGTCGATTTTTTTTGAGGAGATTATGTACCTACTGACAAAGGTTTTGTGATTTATTCTTCACTGCTAGTTTTGAATCTGTGCATTGAATTATTTATTATTCACATTTTCTCCCTGTAGAGGTCGCGGATTTTCATTCGTGGCCGGTGTGAAAACAATGTCCACTTCGTTTTGGTCGATTGGACGTCATTTTTGGTATTCAGTGGAATCGTTCCCGGTGGGAAAACTGGTTCTGATTCATCTGGTTAATTTACACGCTCTTTGGTAATGGTAAGTGCAAGTTTCACTACAAAGTATGTTCTGGTCACGCTTGAAGCGTGGCTAGGGTATACGTTGTATCCTATTCCCTTTGGTGGTGTGCGCGAGCGTTTGTAATGTTCGATGAAATTGTGGCCTGTGTTGCCACTGCTTCATCTTTACGAAGTAGATGCACATTTGGAGTGTTTTGTGATGGCACTGTTGTGGTGATTAAATATCAACGAAGAGGTTTGTAGGTTTGATAGAAATATAGTTCTAATATTGCTATGTTCGTCGAGTTGTGTTTAATTTAAATCAATAAAGTGCTTCGCAGATTTGATAAAAATAAAATTTCCAACTTTAGTGTGTTCGTCGTTCTGTGTTGATTGAAAATAAATAAAGTACTTCGATGGTTTGATAAAAACATGATTTCCAATTTTAGTTTGTTCGTAGTGCCGTGTTGATAAAATATCAACGAAGAGGTTTGTAGGTTTTAAAATAAAAGAATGTTCAACTTTTCTATGTTCGTCGTTGTGTGTTGAATAAATATAAAAGAAGAGATTTGTAGGTTTGATAATAGGACAATGTTCAATTTTGCCATGTTCGTCGTGTTGATCAGAAATGAACAAAGTGCTTCGTAGGTTTAATAATAAAACAATGATCAACTTTGTTATAACAAAGTGGAACATTAGACACATGCTGAACGTATACGTTCGTCATGTGTCTAATATTCCCCTCTACATCAATGTACCGGAAGATCGTTTTGTGCGAGTTGGGTTCCTTCAAGAGCAAGCAATGGGGTTATATGGCGATACATTTTAAATTTAGGCAAGAAGAAAATTTTCGGTCAAGTTGAGGTGCATTGCAGGACCAGCTGTCGACTAAATCTGTCCCTGACCAAAACGGTCGAACTAGAATGCAATAAAGAATAAAGAAGTGGTCAGTTAGTAT
>JAULBU010063334.1:0-11296 GCA_032358235.1 Odonthalia washingtoniensis
AACTCATACTTTTGAGACGCGGTCCGACACAAAACATGCTCACATCACGTGTTTTCAACACGGCACATATCTTCCCACATGGAGAGCGGAACAAATACGGAACATTTCAGCAACGGCATACACAATGCCACTCAACGCAACCTCTCACAACCAACACCGTCTGATTATAGCCAAAACTTTCCATGCCCTGCTTGTCGTTCATCAACATTTCCGATTCACAATCGCCGTCAATATCACACACATGTCAAACCAGACGTTCCTCCCACCAATCAATGTAACCTTACCGACTTCGTCGGGTTGATCACACCGAACTTCTGTCCGTCATACTTCCTATCTACCGGCTTCTAATACGTACGACGGCGACAACGCACAACCCACCCATGAGGGGGGAGTGGTGACTGGCGTTCCTCTTGGCTCTTTTTAATCTAACAGATACACTTATCCGGAAATGTCAAACTTTACCACTCCTTCATAACGCCGAAACAATTCGCCTCCTACGCAGGACAGCAAACATCAATAACAAAACCATTACCTCACTTGGGAGTCGCCTATCATTTCAACATTATCGCCTTCACTCGATAAATAGGAGAACATACTCCCGAATTTAAAATTCGTAACTACAATTTCAACTACCGAATTTTCATTCGCGAACGACCACAATCCGCAATTATGGGTTAGGGAATATTTCACGAGACAGACACGGTCTGATATTATGTTCATTCAGCCCCACACCTCGTGCAGGGCAACCAGTCATAACTTCAATTAGTACTGTTGGTACCTTCCGAACTAAGTTCGAATGCACCCATTCTGGATACAAATTCGTAGTACTAACCTGGCCCACCGACTCTTTTATGAGGGAATGGAGGCTAACACCTACCCTGCGAATTACTATAACAGCCATAGGCGGAGAAATTAACACGAAATACGTGGACAGGCATAAAAACATAACCTCAATAATAATTCAGCACTCAACTAAGTGGATAACCAACACCTTCAAACTCTAAACCAGTACACCCAGATACTGCACTTAATATCATGTAGAAAATAATTTAAAATCGTAATTAATGTAAGTGACATTAATAGCTTTAAAAGTCATGGCCCCGTTTCCGAAATTTATGTCACTTTACATGTGAAATGACAAATGTTTAGAGATATTTTTAAATTTAAAATAATATTATATATATTATACATTTTCAAATTACTGTGGTTCTAAAAGCATTTACTTACGTATACATTTCATCCAACGCCGCGGATGGCCGCCGCAGGCACAATACATGATGTTAGATATCTCTCCACTTCAAGTAAGTTACCTCATCTAGAAATACACGACGTATTGTCTTCGAAAGCGTATGCAACGTCCTTTATGATGTCTGAACCTCCCATTGTAACATGCCTCGAAAGGGCGTCTCAGCACCATGCAGAGAGCCAAGCGGATATCTCTCCATCTCATCCTTCATCACCTTCAAATGCAGAAACAATTACTGCTCTTTCTGACACGGGTATTATACAACGTGATGTATATCAATCAAAGCATGTTCTGCCAATTTTCACTCGGAATTCCATAATAAAGTGGATGAAAAAAGAGGTATCCAGAAATGGAGAAACGAAAATTTCGTCCAAGACTGTGAGAAATTTTCCACAGCACTTTCTTAGCAGTCCCAATTCCAATATTGTGAGAGCGAAAAGACTCCGGACTAATCGAAGGGAATATGAGGACCAAAATGGTGACATCATCACACGGAGGGGTCACATCTTAAATTACGAGATTGACTTCTGTAGGACCAAAACGAGTTTTATTGAAGGCAAGGGCTGGTAGAGGTTGACGTAGACACTGTCTACTTCGACCTCTGCCAGCCCTTGTAAATATGTAGTGCTTCCACCCATGGCTGTCAGCCATGGGTGGATGCACTTCATGTTGATATACGTGATGAGTTTGATTGTTTGAGTAAACTTGGCGTCAAGTTTTGTATTGAGACACTGAAGATGCTTGCTTTTCAAGTACCACCAAACAGGGAGACCAATGCATACAGTCTGAACATGATTGTTCCAAAGACTGACTTACGGCTTCATCATAAGATTGACAAGAGGTGGATTCAATCGTTCATGGAGCACTATAGTATTGATAGCAGGGAAAGTACGGGAATGCACCGTATGAGTCCTCAAAAGGAAATGGAAATTGAAACCAATGTGGTAAGGCACCTCGGCTTCACGAAAATACTTTTAACGGTGGACGGTGTTGATGAGAACAGCATCAATAATGACGACAAAACACATTATATTATTAATGTGGATAACAGTAGGACCCTCGGGTTCAGTGGTACTGAGGAGGTGAAATATGCTGATGTAGTTAGTGGTGGTGAATGTTTTATGATGATGGTTCGATTAAGCGGTGGACGTGATGCTCTAATTGAACCAGCTTTCACGGTGTTCAAAGACAAGGATCGTAATTACCCAATTTGTGGGGTTCCAGATGATGTTCCTGGTATCGCCTACGGTTCCGGAGCGAAGGGGTGGATGGATAATCGAGTTATGGTACAGTGGCTGTCGGATCCACCTGTAATCAACTTGAATACTTGCATTGAATGCGCTGCTTAATGGACGCCGTCGCATGGTATTCGTAGACAATTTCAGTGGGCACAACAAGATGCCAGAGATGGTCTCAACTGCTGAGAAAATCAAAACATCAGTTTTTCATTTCCCCAAATGCTACACACTTGATTCAACCATGTGATAGCTTCATCATTGAAAAGCCCAGGCGTGCTTGGACGACAGAGTGGGAAAAGCTCAAAATGGAGATGATTGTGCAAAAAATTGGAAGGAAAATTCGGGCCGTCTCATCAATACGGGAAAGAAATACTTTTTACAGCTCGGGGCTAAGGTCGTGAGGGAAGTTAACAGGAAAAGAAATGAAGACGGTATGTCATACGCTCGAAAAGCGATGGTTATGACCGGAATGGCTCTTAATACAAATTGGAATTGGGAAGTACGTCAATTATTACCACCACTTCAGGAAATTGTGAAAAACACTCTGCTGTTTTTGAGGCTGCACAGAGTGATGCATAATTTCTTGATGTACGGCCGTGATTAAAGCTTGAATTTTTAAAAATTTGAACTGACATTAGTTTTGTTAGAATAAATAATGTCACTGACATTATTTTTGGTAGAAAAAATGATGTCACTAACATTAATTTATGCATCCCCCCAACCAATCTCATACCGCAATTAATGGAATATTTCATCAATATATGTACAGTCGTCCTATTTTTCCACACTGAAATAATGTAAGTGACATTAATTGTAGTATCTGGGTGTAGAGAAAGTAAAAAAAGAAAAAAAATCGATAAAAATTTTCCGCGAGTTTTCAAGTGCTTGTAACTGCTGACACTACAAGTTCAGTTGGAAGATCAACACTACTCACCGTGATTTCGTATCAAAGCGTACAGAAAAACTCCAGTAATGAACGAACGTCAATACGGAAAGAATAACAAGACGCGAACGAACGGAAAATTGGTCGACGTACCGGAAGTCGCTAGAGAAACTGCAAGGATTAGAATGAAGTAATGGTCAACATAACCTTTTTGGGGCCGACACATGGTGTCTTGATCTTGAAGAGGGGTCATCTGGGGCAATGCATTGTAACACGTGTTGGACATTTTTGAGCTCAAACGTCGCGCCTACACCACGCATACCGAATCGTTAATAGTTTCACATCCGGTCACGAAAACATGACATTAGTGTGACGTTAGGTCACTCTCTACGTCCTTTCCCTCGTTCGAGCAATTTACCCATCCGCCACATGTTTTTCGATGTCAGTGTACAGTATACACTGACTTGCTGTCCGACATTTACAGTACGATCCTCCACCCGTCGCTTGGGCGGCAGGTGGATCCTACTTAAAGGGACTTGGACCTCACATCCTTTTTAATTCTAATATAGACAAGCACCCATCGAGTCTGAACCTACCCCCAAAACTTGCATTTCGCTCTCAATTATGGAGCTCTTGCGGCTACGGTAAGTCATCAACCTCACCCGTGCAAGTCGCGCCCGCATCGCGTTACGAGCGATGTACCGGACAGGCGCCCCTCGACCGCACCCGTTCAATGTCAAACTCCCACCGCTTTATGAGCGCGTCATCGGATCATCCGCCGTTGCTCCACAGATTAATACCCGTCTCAATCCAACCCTCCTCTAGGGGTCTGTTCTGTTCATACAGGGTAATAACCTCCGCGGCTCTCCCGACTCACGTCGTTTGATCTATTCAACGGCGCGATACATTCGCCGAACCGCCACTAATAACTAGTCAACCACTAACTCCCCTACTACTGGTGGAGTGCAACGCCTGAGACGAGTTACTCGGACAGAAGGGCACCCGAACAACCTTTAGTGACCACTACCTCCATCTTCTGGAGTGCATTTCACTACATTGATGTCCTAAAAATGTAATTATTTTTCTTTCCCCTCTTCTATGGCTATTGTAATGAAGTCATTACCATCACCAACTTCTTTCTTGGAGTTTTCCAACACCTGGAAAAATTTTAAACATGCATGACATGAACTTTTAACTGCAAAATCCCCATCCGGTATTTTTTCTCCTCTATCGGACAATTCTAAATCTTTTTCATGCAGAACTTCATCGTCTGTCCCAACATGGGACAGATTTTTATACTTCAAGAATTCCTCGGCCGCTTAAATTTCTTGAAGGAGTTCGTTTCTTCTACACGGATTTCCAACACATTAACGTACCATGTTAATTATAATTAATTTGATACAGGAAAGAACACATCTCTTCCTTCCAATTCCTAATGAAAATACTGTTCTTCGTCGTCGTTTCCTCGTTTCATTACGTCCTCGCTTATTAATGATTTTTTAGTCCCTTCATTTCGTCAACAACATGACCAGCTACAACTACGCAGAATTAATTTGTTACATGCAATCAGTTTCATCCCGGATAAGCCTCACTTCCTTCTATCCCTTTAGTTGTTTCCGTCGTACACCATTTCCCAGCTTCTTTCCTTCTTCGTCCTGCTTACCAATGTTACTATCCTCACCCACGTCTGATCAGCTTTGGCAACAGGAGGCGAGCGGAGCGGGTTTGGTTTAGCATTACCGTACAAAGCAGGGGTTATCACCGATTCTAATCGCGTCACATCACATCAGTATCGCACTGTATCTGTAAAGTATCGGCTCCTTGATTTCTAAATATACAGACAATGTAAGAGAAAACGTGTGTCTGTACAAATGATAATTATTTCCATTGTCATTGTGCCATTTCTGCTAAATTTGAATAAATGTCAGTCGAACAAAGTTCACGTTAGATGCCATTTTCTATTTTATCTTTTTACACCTGTTATATTATGAAGGTTGTCCAAGTCTTCTTAAAAGGAAACACTGCCAATTTACTTGAAATTGGTGCACACAAGGAGGAGATTGTCCCGAGCGTAACGCTGTTCTCAGATTTAAAATCGGTGCGGTCGAAAATTTTTAGCTAGAATCGTAGAAAGTGCCATTGACCTCTGGGCCCCCAAATGTCTCTGTTAATGCTATTAAAGTGTTATCCGAAGGGTTAATCTGTCCCGAGGATGAACTCCTTGAAGGAGATCTGAAGGAGTTAATCTGTCGTCCCAAGGGTGAACTCTTTCATCGATCTTCTCTTGCCTCATTGCATATTGCCAATTTTTTGTCGCTTTCTTTCGAAATTTCGATCCCCACGTGTTCCCATCGGCTATACACACGTGTGCATTATTCGTTGTGCTACTGTACTGACTCCCATATAAATGTTTTTTGTTTCTTTTTGTTCAGATTTACTTTCGCGCGAATCTATGATCCAACTGGTGACATGTCGGACATTAGCAGATTAACATTCGCAACAACAATTATCGATGGACGTCGAAAAACTTTACGACGAATTCGGTAATTACATTGGTCCAGATCGACAATCCGATGAAGAAGAAGATTCTGATGATGACTCCCTCCAACTACCTGACATTCCATCGAATTCAAACGACGATCATCAACATGAAGATAGTGCAAATGATCCACCACCTCCACAACATGAAGATTCATCATCGGTACTTGCTGGCACTGCCGCTGTGACATCCGATGCAATTGTGTTAGCTGAAGATAAACAACTGTATCCAAGTACGAATGAAGTATTTGGTGAAGATATAGAAGTACTTGTTGAAGAAGAGGATACACAAACATTATCCGAACCTTTAATAGCACCTAATATAGAACCTTCATCAGGATTGTATGAAACTACTGAATCAATTCCTGCAGCACGTTATGATCGATTATTTTTAGCAGATGCGGTTGCACCATTTCCTGAATTAGTACGTAATGTTGCTATTGTAGGACATTTACATCATGGAAAAACGTCAATAGTCGATATGTTATTTGATGCAACACATGAAATGCCATGGAATAAAGAAAATGGTTATGAAGATAGAGATTTTCCTATAAGATATATGGATACAAGGGTTGATGAACAAACTTTAAAAATTTCTTTAAAAACAAATGCAGCTACTTTATTAATGCAACAAGGTGATTGGAAATCTGCTGGTGGTATTGATGCTGGCAGTGGTCTACATAATGGTATTGGTAAATCATATGCTATTACTATATTAGATACGCCTGGACATACAAATTTTTTAGATGAAGTAAGCAGTGCTTTATTATTAGTTGATGGCGTTATAGTTGTGGTTGACGTTGCTGAAGGTGTTATGATGGGTACTAGAACTATATTACGTAAAGCTTGTGAAATAGGATTATCAATTACACTTATTATTTCTAAAATTGATAGATTATGTATGGAATTAAGATTACCACCATCCGATGCATATCATAAAATTCAACATATTATTGATGCTTGTAATGAAGTTATTTCCCCTTTTATTCATAATAATAATAATACATTGAAAGAATTATCACCAGCTATAGGTAATGTTGCATTTACTTGTGCAACAGAACGTATATGTTTTACATTACCACAATTTGCACAAGCATATATCCGTACAAATGGCGGAGATAAAAAATTTCCATTATCTGCTAAACAATTAGCACGTCGATTCTGGGGAAATGTTTATTATGATAAAAGCACAAGAAAATTTTCACAAAGAAATATGGTCGGTGTAAATAATGAAAGAACGTTTGTGTCATTTATTCTTAAACCTTATTATAAATTACATACTGCTGTAGTATCTTCTGATGTTGATGATCTTACTAAATTTCTAAGTAGGAATAAATTATTGCAACAAGGACGGCGATATGAAAATGGTATACCATTAGGAAATGTGAAAAAGTCCGATTTACATGTTGATTTAAAAGCAATGTTAAAGTCTGTTAGTAGTAATTGTTTTGGTATGGGTGATTTATCAGGTTTAACATCTATGATTGTTGAATTTATTCCATCACCATCAGATTCTGGAAAACGTATTGTAAGAACATTAAGCAAAGTTGATTGGCCTCTATCAGACAATTTATCAAATGAACAATTAAAATGGCGTGATGGTATGTATAACTGTGATAGTGATTCATTAAATATTCCATTTGCAGGATATGTTTCTAAATTATTACCTGATGAACGAGGTGAAAGATTTGATTGTATGTTACGTATATTAAGCGGTACGCTTCGTACTGGTGATACGGTCAGTGTATTAGCATCTTCATATAATTCAAATATGAAATTAGAAGATAATGAAGATGTATCATTAGCAACAGTTTCAGGAATTTATATACCATGTGCAAGATTTAAATTAAGAATTAAACAAGCAGTAGCAGGTCAAATTGTACTTGTACGTGGTATAGATAGAACAGTTAATAAAAGTGCTACGATAGTAAGTAATAAATTAACAAATAAATTTAGTGCATTATCAATGAGAAATGTTAATGAATTTATACAACCTGCAGTTGTTAAAGTTTCTATAGAACCTATTAAACCATCTGATTTACCAAAGATGATAACTGGCGTAAGAATGTGTTCAAATAGTTATCCTGGATTAATTACAAAAGTTGAAGAAACTGGTGAACATGTTATCATTGGTTCCGGTGAATTATATATGGACTGTGTATTAAGAGATTTAAGACAAGGGTTTGGTAATTTAAAAGTTGAAGTTAAAGTGTCTGATCCTGTTGTACCTTTCATGGAAACTGTCTCTGAAATATCTGCTTTACAATGTTCTGCTGAAACTCTTGGTAATGATGATGAAATGAAATGTCGATTAGTGATGGTTGCAGAACCTTTAGAAGAAAGTATTTTAAATGCGTTAGATGGAAGAGAATTAGAAGAACATGATAATAATAAGTTGAAAGAATTAGGTTGGGATGCACTTGCTGCGAAATCATTATGGTCATTCGGACCTGATACATGTATAGGACCAAACGCATTAGTTAATGATATATTAGGAACTGAATCACGTATAACAGCATCAATTGATTTACGTGATTCAATTGTACAAGGCTTCAATTGGGCAGTTCGTGAAGGTCCACTTGCAGATGAACCAGTACGTGGAATAAAAATTCGAGTTCTTGAATCTCAATCAACATCATCATCATCATACTCTACAATCATACCAACATCAAGAAGAGTAGTATTTTCATCGATATTAACAGCAGGACCACGGATGTTAGAACCTATGAATGAAATTGAAATCATATGTCCTAGTGATGAAAATGCTGTAAAAATCGCTACGACTTTAGTAAGTAGAAGACGTGGGTCAATGATAGCACAAGAAGATATAGCGGGTACAAGATTAAGAAGATTAATTATACATATGCCTGTATTAGATTCATTTGGTTTTGAACCTGATTTAAGAACTCTAACTCATGGTGCTGCGTTTTGTACGCAGATTTTTAATCATTGGAAGGTTATACCAGGTGATCCTTTAGATAGGAATGTGGTGTTAAGACCACTTGAAGCTGCTGGAAGAAGAGAATTAGCGAGAGAAGTTATGATTAAAACACGTAGACGAAAAGGGCTTGGTGATGATGTTAACTTGACTAAATATTTAGATGATCCTTTATTCAAAGAACTAGCTGCTGATCATGAAGATTTACAACATTTGATTATGTAACTGTAACAAATAAAGGCTATTCGATTATCACAACTGCAAATGATGTTGTTCAATTGAACTGGGTTTTAACGTGTACGTTAGCATTACGTATCATACACATGAACCCCATTTTCTACAAAGAGAATAAAGGAATGGTCATCACTATTCTTTCGACAAAAATAAAATAAACGAAAGGCTGAGACTGGAGGCTGCTCAAGTCCTAATTTGACGGACACTACGTCAGTGGCAGTAGGTTTGGATGTATTGGTATGTATCTCAACGGGTGGGACGCGGGTACACGGAGAAGGACAAGAAGAAAAAAATTTACAATTCAGAAAGTATGAGAGAAAATAATGAGACATAAAAATGAAATTATAGAAAACAAAGGCCAGATGGATACACATTCAATTGACAGGCAGTCAGGTAACACAAATATATATATATATAGATAGAATATATTATGCCCTTTCACCACGGATACGACGAGCAAGTTGAATATCCTTTGGCATGATAGTAACACGTTTGGCGTGAATGGCACATAAATTAGTATCTTCAAATAGGCCGACGAGATAAGCTTCAGCGGCTTCTTGTAAAGCAAGCACTGCCGACGATTGGAAACGAAGGTCTGATTTGAAATCTTGAGCGATTTCACGAACCAGACGTTGGAACGGTAGTTTACGAATTAACAAATCAGTACTTTTCTGAAACTTGCGGATTTCACGAAGTGCAACGGTTCCTTTTGAATTTGCAACAATAAAGATTTTACAAATTTAAATAAAAGAATGGTCAGTAAAAGTCTTTTTATCTTTTTATCTTTTTATCTTTTTATCTTTTTTTTTTTTTTGTAGTTTATGTTTGTAATGATTGATACGGACACAAAACGACGATGTGTGCGGTTTTGGTTGTTTATTTCGGTTTTTGTTCGCCGCCGCTCTTTCCCGAGTATTATATCGTTCATTCGTTTCGCTTTCGGTCTCTTTGCTCATGATGAATTCGGATATAGCACGAACGTCGTTGTCCGGCCGGATGTTGATGTGCATGTGCATAAAATGAAGTGAAACTTACCTGGCCTGTAACGATGAGGTTTCTTGACACCACCGGTGATAGGTGCAGACTTGCGGGCAGCCTTGGTGGCCAGTTGTTTACGCGGAGCCTTTCCTCCAGTTGATTTACGCGCGGTTTGCTTGGTACGCGCCATGATAATATGGGTCGATGTAAAAAGATGTTTAGTTGTTGATGATGGAGATTTGAAGAGAAGAGAACAAAAGAGTTTAAAGGGATTGAGTATAGGAGGAGGAGAGTAGGAGGTAAGGTCGAGAATGGAGAAGATTGTGGTTGTGTAAATAAAAAGAAAGAGCGCGGGGGGTTGCTTTAAATGGAGTGGGCAGCATCATAATTCTTGCAATTACTGTGACTGTATGTATGTACACCAGAAATTATTAAATTTTAATTTTAATTTCCATTTTGTTTTTAATTATTTTGGCACAAATTGTACACACAAAATTGAAGTATATTTTAATAATTTTTTAAAATTTAAATAATCATACCTCATCTCGCTGTGCTGGCTTTTTAGGTCTACGTGTTTCTATGAAAATGATTGATACCATTTTTTTTATCTCATCTCAACCAATCACCATTACACACGTGCACCCGTTGCACCCGTTGCATAACACTTACAACTTTCATTGCCTCTAGAACAAATAATAATATTATTAATATTCCAACAGAAAAGAAAAGAAAAGAAAAGACGGTTACCTAAAACATTTACTCATCCAATTTCCAATTTTATCCAGCAATGTTTTTTAAATATAATCAATCGTCTAAAAACGTTCTCCGCGTCCCAAAAAGAAAGTACTTTTTGACGGGATGTTTGTCCCCAAATTTATAAATGAAATTTATGCTTTTCAATTTCAGCCAATCAAAATATTTGAAAATTCTTAAGGGCCGCCTCCTGCGACATACCTCTTCACCAAAAATGGAAGACAGTCAGTGAAACATGTAAGCAGCATATACAAGACTTGAATATGTTGTTTACATGTTTCACTTAGTGATACGGGGTGGTGTTGAAATGTACAGTACATGCGAACTTCACACTATTTAATGTTAGTAACATTATTTACGAACGCCGATTTTGAGCGAGAATATCGTAAATAATGTTACTAACACTATTTAGATACTGGCAGTATCTAAATAATATTACAAATGAAAGGTGCGAAGCTGCCTGAACCGAGAAACGGAAGGAAACGTGT
>JAULBU010063345.1:0-11295 GCA_032358235.1 Odonthalia washingtoniensis
GGGGAATACCGCCAGGAGGAGGTGGTGGGGGTGGAGGTCCGCCAGGAGGTGGTGGAGGTGGAGGTCCGCCAGGAGGAGGTGGTGGAGGTGGAGGTCCGCCAGGAGGAGGTGGTGGAGGTGGAGGTCCGCCAGGTGTGGCTCCAGGAGGACGTGCGGGAGGCCGAAGACCACCGGGAGGTGGCGGTGGCGGTGGAGGTACGCCAGGTGCGGCTCCAGGAGGACGTGCGGGAGGCCGAAGACCACCGGGAGGTGGCGGCGGAGGTGGAGGCACGCCAGGTGCAGCTCCAGGAGGACGTGCGGGAGGCCGCAGACCACCGGGAGGTGGTGGTGGGGGTGGTGGTGCAGAGCCAGGAGGCGGTGCAGGTGCAGCGCCAGGAGGTGGTGGAGGCGGCGCACCACCGCCACCAGGTGGAGGAACAGGAGGTGGAAGTCCGCCGGGAGGAGGTGGCGGAGGTGGTGGCGCACCACCAGGAGGCTTGACAAGATGGAATCCCGTAACCTGAGGTGGCGGTGGGGGAGGACCACCAGCACCAGGAGGTACAGAAGGGTTGGTTCCAGGTAGTGATGGAGGTGGCGGCGGTCCAATTGGTTGAACAGAGTTTGGAGATTCAATGTCAACAGGATCATCAACGCTATCAGATCCCTCTCGTCTCGCTTTGATTTTATCCATGGCTTTTCCCTTAGAGAAATCAACGCCATCATTAGATCGGATGATGATTTCTTGTAAAGCTCCTTTGATTTGTTCAATGACATCTGCGACATCGAGAGGTGGTTTTGCAACATTACTTGTTTCTGTATCCGATGATAATGAACCGCCTAATTGAATGTCTTTCAATAATGCGTGAATAGCTTCGTTTAAGATTACTGAATCATTTCTTTTAGATTGTTCAGTCGATTCTGAAGGGACATCATCATCATTTTCTAACGAGCTGTCTTCACCTGATGAATCCAGGGGGTTCATCTTTTGTATATCGTTCGCATCTAAAAACTTTTCTTCATCAATTGGTTGAGCAATATCTCCAAATCCATCATCAGAAGACATATCAACAGATTTTGCTGTCCACTGACCTCGTCCACTATCATGTACATAACCACCATCTTCAGCTCCAGGTTTCATACGACCCAGAATATCCGGTACGTTTTCAACATTAACATCGTAACCTAATAAATCTCCAAGTATTTTCGCCTTACGTTTGTTTTCATTCCCTCCAGGTCCATCATTAAGAACCACACGCCGTTCACGTTCCGCATTCTTCTCTCTAATTTGCTTCAAAAATGCATTTCCATTAGATCGTTCCTGTTGTTCAAGAGGTTTGATATACGGTGGTGATGAATTGGGAGAAACTTCAACAATATCTTCAATTAATTGATATAAATCAGCCACACCATACATTAAATTAGTTGCTTCCTCTCCGAATACATCAATATAACTTGGCTTTGCTTCATCTGAAAAATCTGTAGGATGTATACCTGGTGGAGATGGTACAAAATCAAAAAACAATTCAACTGCAAATTCAGGATCAACATTCAATCGACTAGACAACCCAGGGACTAAATCAACATGGCTCCAGTTAAATCGATGACAATGTGGTTCTAAAAATCCTGTATGTCGAGCCATGAAAAACAACGGAATAGTTGATTCATTGTCTTGATGATCAAGATGCTCAAATGTAATAACAACTTCACCTGTAACAATAATTTCATTAAGGTCAAAAATCGAAAAGCCAGTTCCGAATGCATATTCAGTAGTACCGAGACCGTTATCCTTTTGATGTATAATTTCCTCTAAAGCAGGACTTGGACCAGTTTGTGTAATTCGAATAATAGGGTTCCAAGGTTTATCATCGACTTTAATATTAGCGTGAATAACGACTTTGGCAAATTGTAAAGGTCTTACATTAGGGATGGTTCGATTAACACGAAGTATAGTAAAATATCTTAAAAATTCACTTAGACCTTTGCTGTCGATAATTTCAAGTAATTGACGATTCGAAAATATGTTCGCTTCCTTAAATTTCTCGTTCAAGTGATGTAGAGCTGATATAGCAGTTTCATGTTTTCTAATAAATGATAAATAAGCACTTGCGACAAGTAAAATTGATGTTAATGGTCTATAGAAATTAGAATGTTGATTGCGTGCAGTGATGAGAACGATACGTTGTGTTTTGGCAATGACACCTTGTACAAGCCAGTTATACATATCTACACAAGATTCGAAAAGGGATGATAATTTAGGAAAATGAAGATAATTGCCAATATATGCGTTTGATGTTGTCAATACATTTGGAAGCATGTCTGAGAAAATTGGGTCTGGGCCATCTGGACTGACGTCGAGAACAAGCATGTGATTAATTGCTCCATATTTTGTATACGCTGCTTCCAATGTATGGCTCATGCTGGTCTCAAACGTTTTCTCGTCGAACAAACAAATGAAGACACCATTGCAAATTTCGAAAATGTTACTTCGCGTCTTCGGTTTGCGTGGATAGAATGACTGCCACAGCTTCATAATTGGTCAGAATTAGTAATTAAAAATTAAGAAGTATGTTGACTTGCATTCGACGACGACAGGAAGTCGGCCGAATTGGGTCGAAACATAAACACACAACTCTCCAAGGCTGGCTCTCAACTTTTTGCTCTGCTTTGACTTGAATTTTGTTTGTTTCAGTGATTTTGCAGTTCTGTTTGCAGTTCTGTTTGCTGTCTATTTGCTGTCGTTGGGTTTGGATTCACTATTGTGGTTGTGATGATGATGGTTGGAAACGAAGCAAAATAAAATGAAGATTAGAAGAGATGACAGGTTTGATAAAACAAAAGGTATTTCAAAAGGGAAACATGAAACCATGACTACAGCGACGACAGCAGTGACAAGACTCGGGAATCCCGTGAACATGAACAGTTGCTATTGACCAACCTTGTTAGGGGGAATGGTTGTGATTGATTGGTTGAATTACTTGTAAACTGATGCTGCGAATTGTGCCAATGAAATGGCTTGCATTTGATTGTCTAGAACCGTATAGCAAGTACTATGCGCCATTTCGAATTCTAAACGTGTGGAATTTTTTTAGTATTACCCACACTATTATACCTGTGCTTTCTGTAGGATGAAGGGACATACTGTAATGAATATTTGTCTTTTTCTATAATATTATTGGGCGAAATTGATTGTTTGTCATGCATGATGAAGAAGTGGATTGCTTCATGTTTTTCATATTTTTCAAACGTACCCACCAACTTTCAATCGTTGCTCTCGACATACACCGCGCAGTCTCAGGTCGGCGTTTCCCTTGTCTTTACGCAATCATCTCTGCCCCTCTTTGTCCACCTCTTCCTTCTTCTTCTAGTTCCCTCTCGTTTCCACCTATTATCGTCGTCAGTCCCCGTCTACCGACATCGCATTTCGCCTCCCGCCGTCGTGACCAACCGTCTGATTGATCGATGCCACTGTCATTTTTACTTCGTCATTAACAAACCCATTCACGTCACGTTCACATTGATCTTCTAACGAGAAAAAAAGAAAAACGAAAATAACATGGGATACTTTGCCAACGGATGGCCAAAGACTTATCTTCTTCCTCAGCATCATGACGCATCCAAGACGAAATCAAAACCTAATGATTCTCATGATAATGATAATACGTCTCCACCACATCCCGTCCATGCCATCCATCTTGACCCAACATCTCAATACGCACTCACCGTCTCATCAACAGCGCTTCATATCTGGGCAGCAGGTTAGCATCGTGTTCTTCTTGCCAATTTCATAATTTCAAACACTGTATTCAAAGACGAAGGTCCAATAATTGATGCTGTCTGGTCACCTTCTTCATCATCTTCAAAACCAAAACCATCATCAACAATAATTGCAGCATTTCAAAATGGTTTAATTCTTTTCTTTTCAGTAACTCCAAATATTGATAAAGGTTCAGTTCTTCATTTTAACAACAATAACTTAAATAACGACGATAATCCTGATATTAATAGTACATACAAAAATTCATCATCACCATCATCATCACCACAATTTATTATACAACCTCCAAACTTATATCCTTTAAATTTTCAACGAGTTACTGAATTAAGAGTAGCACATGCAGATGCTGCTATAACCTGTGTTACACCTTGTCCCGCTGGTGGTTTAGTAGCTACTTCATCAGCTGCATTAGCATGTATAGCATGGGATGGTGATATTTTATGGCGTGCGCATGTACCTGAATTATTAAGACATAATGATGCTATGGCTAAAATGGGTGTATTTACTACAATTTCTTCACCAACAGATAATCAAATATTAAACAATATTCAAAATGAAACTAGACCTGATCATGCAGGTGGTATTATTGCTTTATCCTATAATAGAGATGTTGCATTTTGTGGAATCGTTTTAGGTGATGGTCCTGCTTTATTATTGGCAATGCATTCAGCAGGTCATACAAGACCATCTGCGATTGATGGTCGATGGTTACGAACAACGGATTCAGTTTCCCTTGCCTTAGAACCTAGACGAATGTTAGCTACCGTTGGATTAAATAATAGCGATGTTGAGCAATATTATATTGGTGTTCCTGCTGGTGATCGATGTCCATTGATGAGATCTATTTCATTATCTAATTGGTATTTTGAACCTCAGGATGTGGGAAGACCTTTGGTTTTACAATGGACTGAAGATGGTGCGGCTTTGGTCGTGGGTTGGGAACGAAGAGGGCTTGCTGTCTGGTCTGTTTCCGGATGTAGACTTATGTGGACTTTACCACAAGTTGGTGGCCCTTTACCTACTACTCCCGCGAAGAAATCTGATAATGCTGATCAAGCGGATGGTTTCAAAACTGGAACTGACCAACAGAAACAGGATGACAATAATGGAGCAGGACAACCTCAACAGCCACAACAACTAAGAGGAGGTGCCATGGAACAAGGTGTATTAGCTGCTGCTTGGGGACCAAAAGGATATTGTTTATGGGCTTGTCCAAGATATGTAGAAGATGTGTCTCCTAGAAGTGTAAAATATTGTCATCTTATGGAATTTTCATTCTTGAAAAATGGAACAAGTGGTAGTAGCAGCAGTATTTGTCAAAGTGATACATCACGTTTAGCTATGTTAGGATCTGACCGTGTATTATTATTAAGACATGCGGATGCTGTTCATAACAATCAACATTATAATAATCATCATCATCAACATGATCAATCAATGACAATGATGTTAGAGCAAGATTACGTTGGTGAATCAAGCAATGAATTATTTTCATGGCAACATTTATTAATTCCACATGACTATTTATGGAAAAATTGGCCGCCTACTAGTTTAGCTGTGAGTGCAGATGAATCACATATTGCAGTTGCTGGTGAACATGGTGTTGCAATTTGTCATGTTAGAACACAAAGATGGCGTGTATTTGGTGATTTAGAACATGTTCGTGGTCACCAACGAATACGTTGTTCTGCACTTGCTTGGGTAGGCCGTACTATTGTTATTGGTAATGAAGTTTTATTATCTAATTCATCATCATCTGGAAATGAATTGAAAAAACATGAACTTTTATTTTATTTAAGAGATCAAGGTGAATCAAGTACTTTACAAACACGAAAACAATTACCTTCAAAGCCTGTTCTAACCGATGTAAGGGCTGATGGATATCTTTTAGTTATGTGTGAAGATGCTCGTATTTTCTTATTTAAAATGACTGATCATTACAGTAGAAGTCGGGTTGATGTGCGAGAAGTTTATAATTTGTTATTACCTACAAGAGAATCTGGACTTATGTATCGACAAGATGCTGCTAATGTCAATAGTAGAAATAGTAATCAAGTTGACGTTGATGGTGATATCGACGATTCTAAAATCATTGATGAAGGTCCTCCGCCTGCCCCTGGTGGAGGAATTACACAGGCTAAGATTTTCCCACCTTTAACACATGCACGTACCTCTTCTTCAACTCCAGAAACAACTACATCAAAAACGTTAGCTCGGGGCGGGAAGGCGGTTTCAGTCGTGAAAGAAGCTCCAATCCCTACACATATCATGTTACTTCGGAGTACAGGTTCATTAATTTTATTAGATACTGAACAGATGGTATCTACAGCATTACTTCGATACGTTGAACGTTTCTGGTACACACCTGTAAATTGTGCACCATTCGATATGATGCCACATCAACCTGTATGGTGGGCATACGGAGATGATGGATTACATGTTTGTTTTAGAGATGTGAATGATGAATCAATGTCTGATATCTCTGAAATGGCAACATCATTAATGTCACCAAGAGCTCTTATAGCAAGTAGTAGAAAAAAGAAAGTTGAAGTTGAGCAATGGTTTGAACTTGATGCGGAAGTTTATCCATTGGCCATCATGTCTAAATATGGCATGTTACTAGGTGTTACTCAGGGTCTTGTTGTAAATTCTGTTGTTGAAGTTGATGGTGCTCCTGTTCCAAGACATACTATGCAAGTTAAAAGACAACCTATATTACATACTTTACTCAGACATATCTTAATGAAAGAGGCTGTTGGTGATGAACGATTAGCTTTACAAGTTGCTCTCAAATGTGTTCCACAACCTCAATTTGTGGATTCACTTGAATGGTTACTTTATGAAGCTGTACTTGAACATGAGGATAAATCTTCATCTTCTTTAAAGGATAACGAACACGATAATGGCGTAGAAGAAGTAAATGGTGGTGCTGACGATGACTATGATTTATCATTAAACGGGCATGATTATAATAATGAGGACGAAAGTGAAAGATCAGTCCGTGATGCATGCATCGGCAAAGGATTTCCAGAATCACCTCGACGGAAAAAAGCAGGAAGTGGATTATTCCCTCGTGTGATTCGTCTATTAAAATATTTTGGAGAATATGAAGATATTGTTGTCAGGTGTGCTAGAAAATTAGATTCTAGAAGATGGCCATTGTTATTTTCATTAGCTGGGGAACCAGCAGCATTATTAGAGCAATGTTTCGTATCTGGAAGATTAAGAACAGCAGCTTGTTTATTGGTAATTTTACAAGAAATGTGGGGATTTATTTCGTCAACACCACATTCTTTAAGATTAGTTGAAGCTTCTTTAGGAAGAGGTGAAGTGGATCTAGCTTCAGATTTATCAAATTTTTTATCAAAAGCTGACCGTGCAGGCATGTTAAATTCAAGTCAACTAAGATCTATAGAAGATGTTTCATGGATTGCTGAAGCCGTACGTGAACCTAAAGGAAGTGCATTAAGTAAATTTGTAAAACATTTACCTAACAATAGTAGAATACCTGCTGTTGATTTAGCTGTTTTAAATCATGCACGATGGTTACTAAACAGAATGGATTTAAAAGGCTTAGTTGAAATATCAATTAAAATGGAATTTCCTTTAGATGAATGGTTGAAACGTGAATTAAAAGGTAAAAACACCAGTCGTCCTTTTGTCAGAGATTTTGGTAATACTATATTATCATTACATAGACAATTTCAAGTTGCTGCTCCTGATCTTATGGATGTTCGACGTGCTGTACAAGCATTTAACATAATGGAATCTTCTTCTTCTTCTTCTTCTTCTTCTTCTTCTTCGTCTTCTTCTAGCAATGATAATAATGTGAATGGAGTGAGTGGAGTAAATAGTCGACGAATGAAATCAAGTGATGCAGATGTTAGGTATTTAATGACGGTTTGTAGAATGGCAAGAGCTTCTGATTTAACTCTATGTTGTGCTACTTTATTATTAGATTTAGGTGTTTTGAAAATGGTTCTAAGAGGCCATGAGGAATTATTCGGTCCATATGTTGCTGCGCTTAACGAACTCGACGTTTCTGGTTATGATGCCCTCATGGCTGTTGTTAATGAAGTTGCCACTCCCAAATAATTGGCACCATTTGCAAACAGATGGCCAATGTACAGAATTTTGTCTGTCAATCAGTAGAAGTTGACATGAAAGTTGAGACGGTTCAGTAAACATCTTCTTATATATGTATGGAAGGAATGTAAAACATCTCAGCCTCTATCTGTTGTCCAATAATTTTTCGACTCATATTCAACCGAGTTTTACTTTAAAAAGTTTAAATCCACCACATAAAAATGGCCTTTTTCAAAATCGGTCAGTGAGCGAGCAAATACAGCATTCCCGAAAACCTTTTTCCGTTATTGTGCAAACGACATCAAAAAAATGCGGCTATTGATATTGGCAAGGAGACCTTGGACAGAAATGATTCGGAAACTTCCAGACCTTGGAATCCCTTTGAAAAGAGGATCTGGGAAAGTATCAGAGTGTGGTACAGAGTGTGGTACGTTTTTTTATAAAAAAAACACAACCATACAAACAAGTAGACATCTGACTGATGTCGTACCTTTTGTATGGTAGATGTTTTGTCATTGAGATACTTTGGTTAGCAGATACGGGCTGTCAGTGTGTCTGTATCTGCTAACGAAATTTATTTCAAACTGCATAACATGTACAGAGCAATTCTACCGCCATTTCTTAGTGTTGATTCCTGGTCGCGTATATATTAACCGGTGCGATGGTATACACTGAGGCAGTAATGACCAGGATAACTTATATGTTGCGTTTGCTTCATTACGGCAGTAGGAAAGAAGTGTGATTCGGACTCAGAGAAAGGTTGAAAAGTACGGTGAACAGACGCGGTTCAACAATCTAGAAGTCAATGTTGCGCATGTGGACAAAATATTAACATATTAACAGCTGTATAATTTATTGAACTATTTTTTCTCTATCAAGTTCATCCTCAATTCATCCTCAATTTATACATTGGAATTATAATCAAAGGAATGCAATGCAATGAAGCAGATTCAAAAAGGACTCGTTAAAATATTCACATACGAAAAAAGAAGAGCAAAAAAAAAGAATTGTGGATCAAGAATGTTGCAATTGCGTGCAATGTTTTGACAAGTAGTGTAAAGAATCTTTGGATATGTTGGAACATTTTCTCAAATCAATAAATTCCAACGGTTTGTCAGCCAATATATGAACTACATCATCTGTCAACATTGCACATTTTGAAATAGAAATACGTTTCAACCATGGAAGCCTAGAAATCAAATTATGAATACCGCTATCTGATACATGACATAAACCACTTAAGTCAATTGATTCTACATATTGTAAACCAGAAGCAAAATATGTAATTGACATATCTGTTAATCGATGACAATAACTCATATCCAAAGCTTTTAAATTAGGAAATTTATTACTGACCATTTCAGCTGTTGAATCTGTTAATTGAATGCAATGTGATAAATTTAATGATTGCATACCAATATTTAAATTTCTTGTTATGTGCTGTATACCTTTATCTGATATATGTCTCATTAATGCCATATCTAAATGCTGTAAGGATGTTGGTAAAGTTGGATGTGAAAGTGAATATAGACAATCATCATCTAATGAATGTGAAGATCTTAATCTCAAGGTGGATATAGAACTATTTTTTTGTAATGAACAACATCCATTATAAGTTATAGATCCAGCACATGCTGTTAAATCTAAAGTTTCAATTTTACAACCATCAGGTGATACTATTGTATGTAACGCAGCATCTGACAATGGCCAATATGCAAGTTGAAGCGTTTTTAAATTTGGTAGTGACGATGGTATGAATAACTGTGCACATAATTCTGCTGATAGATTATGACAATATGATAGATCAAGCAGTTGAAGTGACGGGCATGCAAGAACTAAGGCACGGAGTCCGGTTGGTGTCAAAGTTCGTATTGCACGTAAACGAAGTTCAATTAGATTGGGTGATGAAAGTGCTATGGCACGAAGTGCTTCATCGCATATTTCGGAATTACGAAATAAATGAAGTGAACGAAGTGAGGGTAAGTGGGCGACGGCAGGTGGTAATCTATCACTTAAACGAGGATTTGGAGATGATGAACATGATAATGGAGAGCGTCTTGGAGATGGTGAACGTGGTGGTGTTGCAGAAGAGGGGGAGGGTACGGTCGACGTGGAAGCAGAAGCAGAAGAGTAAATTGAAGGAGGGCTTTTTGTTTGAGAATGATGATTTGTATTATTTAGAGCATCACCATCATTAAGTGAGAATGAAGAAGCTGAAGGAGACGAATTTAAAGGAGAAGGTGATGGTAGTAAAGCAATAGGGAATGGTGGAACTTTAGAAATATTGTTCTGTTTAGACTTTGCTGCTTTGAAATTAACTGGTAATAATGCTAATCCACGAATGTTTGACAGCGTAAGAATGTAATGATGTTGAGAACAAACTGCAAAAGGTAACAAGAATCTATAAGCATCTGCGGTTATTGTACCATTTAGTGATTCATTACATATGTGTGAGAGAATCAAACCAAAAAGATCAGGGCCCAAGTCAACAAATGGTGATTGATAAGTAGAAGGCAGTGGGAAGGCCATTCTATCAGTTAATGATGACGGTACCATCTTACTTGCTGCTGTTTCTTCTGGCGGTTGATAGTAATCACTAAGGCTGTGGCTAATAGGAAATGACATTTTTGTTAATTTTGCTAGATGATGATGACGTTGATGTTGTGCGGCAGGGAAGGGAAACCGTTATAAGGGAGATGTAAACAGGTAGAAAATAACTTCTGGGGCACGTCGGCTTGCACACTTATATAAGTATTGTGCATAGACGTTGACAAGTTCGGGTTTTTAATTTTGTTCATTGTTATTTTGGAAAAAGAGTCTTGGTCTGGGGTAACGTTGGTGGGTAACACAATTGATGTATGAGACAGAAATTTGAAGTAGATTTGCTAAAATCTGTTGATGATGTACGAACCAATAAAGAAAAGGGAAGCAAATAAATGAACCAATGTAGCCTCTTCCTTCAAATATCCTGGCGTATCTTACTATTCAGTGTAAAATTCAAAGGGGCGTCTCGGTAACCTCATTCGCGACTTTGTAAACATTGTGCACAAAAATGAAAACATAAACTGTGGACACGCCCCACCGCTACGTAGTCAAAGCGTCGCCCCACCGAACCGTCAGTAAACGTGTCGTCGCACGCCATTGCCCAATCACCGCCCAGTATTACCACAGCTGTCATCAGCATATAGAGCGTATTGACATGGTGGCGGAAGACAAACTTGATATCATTCACCAGGAACCGACATCCGCTTAGACAGAACTTCTTGCAGAGCGACAGTCCAATTGAAAGACCAAGGATATTGCACCCACCCTGTATCCAATTTAGGAGGAGCATTCAGTGTCAGTTTGAGGCAGAAGAGTGCATGTGAAGCTGGTAATGGAGCCGCTGCGTTACAGAGTTCATTTCGATGAACGCCTACGCTGCTTTAGATAACCCTAAACACTGCAACTATCTC
>JAULBU010063356.1:0-30657 GCA_032358235.1 Odonthalia washingtoniensis
TACATGAGAGATTATAAATGTATCGTGTCCGTTACATGATTTAATGGACACGTTCACACCAATGATGCACATTAGGGGATTGAAATCAATAATAAATTGAAGGGCTTTTATAAGCATATAACTTTAAGTTACCACCGACGTGGTGACAACTTGGATATGTATGGTACATATTCCACATTGAAGTGAGAGATTATAAATGTAACGTGTCCGTTACGTGATTTAACGGACACGTTCAAAACAATGATGAACATTAGACGATTGGAATCAATAAGAAATGGAAGGAATTTTATGAGGATATGGCTTTAGAAATCCAACGACGTGGTGACAACTTGGATATGTATGGTACATGTTCAAGTTGTCAACACGTCGTTGGGAAATTAGTATAAACCATTTCACCTATTCAGGTTACTGTTTCGATAATTTGAAGAGGAAAATTATTTTAATAAAAATAATATTCCACGTACATCCAATGGTTGTAAAATGTCTATTTAAGGGAAGCCTTTCATTAGTTGTCGAAAATGTTTTATCCCCTTCCTTTCCATGCCAACCATTCTTGTAAATACCATTCGCACAATGTGCGGAAATGTAATAAATCATTTGAGTTATTTGTTATTAGTTATTAGCTGTTAGTTTTTAGTTTTGTAGTTGATAGATTTTGTCTTCCTAAGTGTGGAAAGGTTGGAAATCGTTTGCGATCTTGGGGGGAGGTTGGGAAGCTTAACATGATTTCCTGGCCCTCGTGAGATCGTAAAAGCTTACGTACTTTTCCATATGTAATTGTTAGTTTTTGTTTTCCAGAAGTGTGACAAGGTGGGAAATCGTTTGCGATCTTGTGGAGGTTGGGAAGCATAAAATGACTTCCTGGCCCTCGTGGGGTCGTAAATGGTTATATACTTTTTTCTATTTTGGTAGAATAAATGTTTTCAATGACTTATTAGATTTAGTTATTAGCTGTTAGTTTTTCTCTTCCCAACTTGAGGAAAGGAATAAAGTAACCTATTACCTACTCTTGCGCACGTCAAGTGTGGAAGGGTAGGAAATAGATTATGTTACGATATAGTTTACGGTAAAATGGAAGGAACCTGTTCTACAGATGCGTACCTTTTCATATTTATTACACCCACCTGTCTATACACGATTGTGAGGAACAATCATATATGGGTAGGGTGTGATAATTTGTTCAACCTTTTTTGTAAAAACTGTCCATGTTGCGTTATAGTAATCGCAATGTATGGTTTCTCAAATATTAATGGATCAAACTGGCTATTGGACTGTTATATTCTCAGAATGAGAGCCTGTAATTGTACCGTAACATGACAGACTGTCATTCTGAGACATGTGACAAGTAATAAAGTATATGTTATATCCTAAGAATATAACGTAGATATTATTACTTGTACCATGACAGGCTGTCATGGAACTGACAGTGTTTAGTGAAATCATTTATATTAGTTTACTAAATGTAGTTATAGTGATAATTGTGTAAATCAGTGTACATAAGAAGAGCTAACTTGAAGATAAAATGACAGGAAAAATGAAAATAAAAGTACTAGTTGTCTTTAAAGTGATGAACATGATTAGGACAGTACTCAATGAAAATTTCCTGACCAATTTCAATAGGACATAAAGCACGAATCTTCAAAGTTTTGTGAGAAGTTGCAGCCGCATCAGTTCTCAACTTTCTGTTTTGCACGGGAGCTCAATTTACAGTTCTTGGATTATTCAATCTGTCGTTAGCTGAAGATTTATCTCCAGGGAGATAAGGGAAATCATTAATCTATCTTGTAATACACCAAGGGGTAGCTACAATCCATGCCTTCTTTTTCGATCCATCACTGGCTGTGAATTTATGTGAACAATATGCACCTTATTTAAGGAATTGAGCCTTAGATACCGAAAGTAAACCCTCACCATATGATTTTGTAATTGAATGACTGCCGCCGATATTTCCGTAAACCAATGTTCCATAGTAATTACCAATGAGGAAACCATCATCAATTTTCTTTTCTTCGAAAGTCCCCACACCAGCTTCATCATTTTTGATTGTGGATGGTTCCAGGGAAAAACCTAGTGCCCATTCTTCCATTGCAAGCAACATATTTGTAAATATTCCGTCAAGCGCTCGCTTCCATGATATTTTCCGCTTGTCCCACGGTATGGGAACACCGTTGTTATACAAAGATGTATCCGCAATGGGTTGTGAAATCAAGTGACGAACGTTCTTAGGTAATGTCTAAACTGTGGGAAGTCCAGAAGGAATATCCCGTACGTCCCTTCTTTTTTCACAGCAATGGCTTCCAGCTCTCCTAAATATTGTTTTGCAGCAAATAGGTCGTCCGCCGTGCCCTCAATGTCGGATTCATCGTTGATTAGCTGACGAGCGAAAAATTCGACCAGTTCTGTCTAGCAGCATTCCAAAAAGTTATCATCCATATCACCACCGACAAATTTTCTATGTTTTGAAAGAATCACACATGCAATTTCCACAGAAAATGTACCCGCGCATGGATCCACAACCAACTCACCAGGATGGATATATTCCAGGATAATATCCATCATCCACTGTCTTGACCTTTTCTCTGGTCGGAGCATTGGTTTTCGACCGGAAGACTTCGTCTGAGATAGAAGGAATACTTTTTCATGGATAGGGACCCTTGAGATGTTATTCATTTCATTACATATTCCGGGATGAGCAGAAGTAATGAACCCAGAACGACTGTAGTTTATCATTTTTAAAGCGTGATCCCATACCATTCCATTCTTCCAGAAGTGTACTGCATGTTTAACCACGGAGAAATGGGTGAGACGGGGTGTTTTTGACTCTGATGCATAGTAACCGCTTGTCTTCGTGTACTGGAGCGGTATTTTCTCCATACTGAAAAGACTTATTTAAGTCTTGTATCCTTTTCCAATTTCGTCTTCTTCAGGGTCTTCCAATGGTATTAATTCCTTCTTAGACTTAACATTTTGAACCCAGCAAGAAAATTGCATTACCGAACAAAAACATCGCATGAATTCCTGTTGTCAAAACAGATTCCGATAAATCTACCAATTATTTCATGTCTTCTGCTGTGAACTGATCGTGATCTGAATTTGGATAGTAGTTGATATGTCTAATGTTGTATGGTGGGTCTGTTAGAATAAAATGAACATCATATTGTAGAGTCTGACCCATACATTGTCATGTCTGTCAGTAAGGGACCGAAACTCGCAGTCATAGCAGAAACAGTAAAGCTGCATACTTATCTTCAGCAATTCCATCGATTCCAATCCCATTGTAGTCAGGTCACCTGAAGCTGCTGGTTCGACAACATATTTCTCCTTAACTTCTGTCGGTATATCCGAAGATTGGTTTAAGGATATTTACATATCTTGGTTGCTACGAACCTTACATTTCTTCATATTTCTTTTCAATTGTTTGGAAGACGGTTTACGTGCACGTTTACCAATACTTGGTTCCGTTTCCTCTGAAGGCGAAATATTATCATCAACGTCTACGATAATTTCCATGGTGTTACTAACTGGAACGAATACGCTGAGAGGATCGGAGATATGAGCAAGTATACTATAAAACCATTACAGCAATTCCAAAATGTGCGGATCACAAAAGAAATGTTTCAGAAATGGAGTTGATTTCATGTTAGAATCGGGGTTATACAACGAAATGTTACACAATATTATGTGTAGGTTGGTGAAACATGAATATGTGACGTAACGAAATACTGCGTCCACTCTGTTTGTCATAATTTAAGCTCTTTTAGACACCAATTATTCGATAGTGACGGGTTCATTATCTGCCATAAATGTTTTTTCTTGAGAGACTGGAGAAAAACCTTCCTCCCGTTTACAAAGAACTTCGAATCTTGATGTTGATGAGTTGTAAAAGATGTACGGTGACACCATTGTACTGACTAGAGGCATGTAGATGGGTGTTGCGAGTCTTGCCCATGAACTGAAAATTGTTTGACGAAAGAACCCTATTCTAGTACCAGTGCAATGTTTTATGCTGAGAATATTTCTATTACGCGTCTTAGAATTCTTTTCGACATTGTCTCAGAGACAATAAAATGCTGTGGTGAAATAGGAAACATTCGAAAGTTGTTGGGATAGACATGTTGAATGGGTTCCGTCTTTGTCTTTTCCCTGCTGATTGGATGATCATGTGGGTGAATGTTGGACAAAATAAGAAACCATTCGAAATGAATTTGGCAGGGAACAAGTCGGTGAAAATTTGCAGTGTGCGTTCATCTCTACAACCATATGTGTGAATAGAGAGAGACTCACGGGCTATCCGACGCAAAAGTTGAGAACCCATTTCTGCTAGGACCTTGTCACCATTAGCTCCTATAGACTCGAATAATGATTGTTTCAAACCCTTTTTTCCGCCATTCGACTTGCTTCCGAAACGGGTTGTTATGCGCTTGGAAATTTAGTCATCATGAAAACTCAACCATTCGAGATAATTAATGACGTTTACATTTCTTTAGTGCAAGTTTTATTTGAAAGATGAACCAGAGAAACTGCCAATAATGGAAAACGGCAGAAATCGAGTGATTTGAGATTCACTGGCTGAACGTTTCCGGCTGAGAATTTTCCAGTAGAGGTTGAAGATGACATTTTGTAGTGTTGCTCAGTTCCGAGTTGATAAATTGATTTAAAACGGTTGGGGAATGGGATGAAGAATGTTGAAATTGATTATAAAATCCGCGTGGCAGATGTTGATGGAGAAGAATATATGGAGTGTGAAGTTGCTCTTGAAATGAACCAATTGTACGTCGTTGCTTTTAATTTGACTTGATGTGTGTAGATGTTTATCCTGATATGATGATTTTGAAGAATGTGTTTCTTCAGAGGTATGATGACGCTTGTGGGCGGTCTTATTAATCGAGTGGAGGCACAATCATCAATTTTGACAGTGGAAGAATATTAACGAACGTGGAGATGGTAATGTAATGGTAGTAGTACCGCTATGTTATGTCGGGAAATTTATATAATGTTGCGATCTGGTATATATTGTAAAATATTAAATATTTTATTTTCCGTACGTCGTCGGGTTGGACCTGTTTATACGAGTGGAACAGACGAAGAAAAAATGTTAAAATTACCCTCCATATGGAGGAAAGTGTTTTGCAGATAATTTTATATTTAACTTTTTTCCAACAAAAAATCAATCATTTAATTATCTGCAACTTTTCGGGCTCCATATGGAGGAAAATTATTAGAAAATATTTGCGAGTGACAGTTTTGCGCGGCAAAAATATGTTGAAATATACGGGGGGAGAGCTCAACAGACCCATACACGGTACTGTCATTGTGTCATAACAGAAGCACCGTCCGGTTAAGAAAGTCGTACAACAGTTCCGTTTATTATAACAACATTTCTGGTTATGATAACAAAGACAACAAACCGATCATCAAAGTCATACAACTGAATCAAATTCATTGTCAAACCGCAATATTTTCTGTTCTATATATTGCGCACAACATTACGATATTCTTCTTTACAACCAGCCGTCATCAAGTGACTTCAATATTTCTCAACTACAACATGATACGTTTATAATGAACTATGTCGTCATCGTCTACATCTGCACGGGGAAAGTGTCTAATGCATCGCTACCCCGCGGCAGCGGGTGAAAAACGATTCCACAAGCTGATGCAGCAGCAAGGTGTATAGTTCCAGATGTTTCTGTTGAGCTGTACTGTTTTGATGATGATTCCGTTGAAGTGGTGGAGTCATCCCGAGGGTGAAGTGGAATTGATTGTTAGGATATGAGTGCAATCCTTGTTGATACAGAGAAAGTGAGGGCTGGAAGTGGAACTTACTCTGGGAGTGTAGCGAAATCGGAAAAGGCTGCACCGGATGACATATTGGACAGAAGGGAAATTATCGATGTCTAAATAAAGGAGATGCACAAGGAACGGGAATATGCGTATTATGAAAACAATGAATGTGGTACCAACCCACCAATCCTCCGTAATTTCGAATGAGAAGATGGTGTTCATTGCTGGGATTCTCAAGCGATGAAGGTTATCGCAGTTCAACGCCCGAACAGGGATCGTAATGAGGAGAGAGATAGCTAGAAATGTTTTCAGCTTTCAGACTTTCGTGCTAGTAATTATGTGACTGTGGAATTATGGTTTCGAGTAAGTCAAGCCAGAAACGTTAAGAACCCTCTCAGGGATTTCATCACCAAGCATCTTGATACATTCGTTAAATAATTTGAAAAAGAGCGTTATCAAGTTGGTTTCGGAATGGTCTCTTTCACTTTCGAATCTGAAGATAATGAAGGAAAGTATACTGGTATCTCGCAATGATGCAACCGGTAAATAGATAGAATTGTACTGAAGTACAACAAGTCATTAAAAATTGTGGACGGGAGACATAGCCTGTCCACACTCCAGATTCTTTGTAGAAAGGTAAATTCGGAAACAAATTGGGCAAGAGATAGTATTCGTGTAGCTCTTCTAGTAAGTAATGACAAGGCGATCATGATACTGTGGGAAGTTATAAATCTCAGCAGGTCTCAAAACATATCATTGTCGAAGACAAAAAAGGACATTTCGTTCATTTACCTCATGAGCAGTGTCATACGATATGCTTTGACTTTCACTCAACAATATAAGATACCGTTTGAAGAAGCGAGGACAGTGGATATTGCGAGGGATATGGAAAGTTCAAATTTTCTTGATACGAAAAGTACCTCAACATACGAACGGTACGCTCGTGCGGGTAAGATGCTTTTCAGATTTCAATCTTCCATGGAAAAGATCAAGACCATACGGCAATTTGGAACTGGGAAAGATTATGGTAAAAGAGCGGTGACGTACTTGGAAAGTGGAATTATCATCAACGGTACGGAGGAGACTATAGTGTATCTATTAGATGAGACTGAAGCCTATTTTGGAAGCGCAGCAAAAGAAACGATTGATGTAACTGTTTTCTATCTGCTTGGTAATAATTTATTAAAGTCTTTGAAGACTGTTTTTGGAAGAAATTGCGGACGGTGAATGTGATTTACAAGAAGAAAAAGTTCCGAAGACAATGTAAGAATTAATGGACGGTGTCATTCCAGACGCACGAACAAGAAAGCAAACTATTCATGCGATCTTTTTCAATGACATGCGACCTTTCGAGTATGGTGTTGGAAATAGGTCTAGACAATTGGATACCCGTGCAAGTGCTCGACATGAAATACTTGTCAAAAAAGAAGGCAGTACTTCTTCAAAGAAAGTAATGATGGTGGGAATATACGAAAGCAAACAACAGGAATGGGTGTCCGTGGAATTATTCCAGAACATACTAGAAGCAAGAGAAGGCATCGACGCGAAATAGTTGACCTACAGAGTAGTGACGAGAAAGAAACTCGACCGCATAAACAGAAGGCAAAGGAAAAGAATCCCATATTTTATGACATGGAAGAAGACATGCCGGATATTGAAGCATCGACAAGTGGTGTAAGGTCCACATCAACCAAACGAAACGATTAACCTGCCAAGTCAACATCAACAAAACGACTAGGTAGAATGTTGAGGCCCTTAAAGGTCTACCGTGGCAAATAACATTGCACCCCATGATAACGAACCACCTCGAAATGTTATGCTACCGGGATGTAGTGCTATGTGAAATAGAATAAACAAGATGTGTAGATATTTATTGACCATTGGAGAAATTCTAAAACACCAAAGAAACAATATAACAGAGGATGCCGTCAATGGAGTTACGAGGGAGCTTGGAAGCCAAGAAACACGGGCAAGGAAATTAAAGATTCACAGGACGGACAGAGGAGGCAAGAAAGTAGTGGATGTGGAAATTTTATACGATACAAAGACTCTGCTGAAGTCGGCACTAATCCAAGATTCTCATTGTGCGCACTTTTTTCACGTATGATCAAATAGTAAGATTGAGATATATTGCTTGGACGTGGGCTGCTTACATGCAAGAAGAATATATGGAACTTCTCAGAGATCGCACGGAATCGGAAAAACGGTTACATGAAACAAGGAATGTTGAAGGAAGCTGTGGACTTGCGTACTTCCGCAGGAAAAAATTGCATTTGGATTGTGATGGGTACTACATTCTGCAGAGTATGTCTGATACTTTGTACATGGATGAGACAATGAGAAAGATGTATAAAGAAGTGTTTTAGGAATACCATGAATTTCCTTCACAGACAATTGGTGAACTTTTTACTGAAATTCAAACATGTTTAACGGGCGAAGAGGCGCTGAAAGATTGAAGCAATAGAGATAATTGGAGTCTAATCATCAACAGTGGTATTTCTGGAAATTAAGAACATGAAAAAACAATGACATTGGAAGTTACTCCAGTACAAGGAGTCTACTTGAAAATCAAATGGAAATTCATCGTCATTATGTATGGATAACTAAACGACGTGCTGTACTGGACTTATGGATTGGAATTTTGTGCGCCTTGTTGAATTTAAATAACAATTGTAAATGGCCAACAAAAATTCCAAACGGGGGCTGCCGCTTTCTCATTACTGGTGAGGACTGTCGACTACAACATGGTCACAATGACTTCGATGTCAGGAAGAGAGGTTCCCCCAAATAATTCAAAATTACAACTGCTAATAAAGGTGTATCGTTATTGATTGCTCCTGGATCCTATCGTTACGTACATTTCAGACAGGACGAAAAGGACTGAATTGCAAGTTGTTTGGAAATGCGTGAAATTCAAATCCCCCCGTCTATTTCCTTGGTGATGGTTACGTTCAGCATGCAGGGGCAGAATGGAATGGAACAGGAGCACTGAGGTATCATATATATATTATGCCGGACAGTAGAAATTTGAAAGAAGATATTTCATACGCATATGGATGCAGTTTTCGCCGGAGAGGTCAACGGCAATCTGTCACATCGCAAAGTTCAAGCAGTCCTTCGAGTTTTCGTCATAGTGACGGAGAAACAGATTAAATTAATATTGGCGGTGAAGATGAACAACAAAATATGGATGATTGGGGAATGTCAGATGTTAAAGTGCCACAGTTAGGTTGAAAATTGATCCTTGATTAAATTTATCTTTGTTCACCTTGTAAGTCTAAGTTTATTTCTACCTATATGCTAAAGTAAATTGTACGTTTATTCTCAGAAACGGTTATAGTTCAGTGTGTACTACAGATATAGTATATGCTCCTGTCAAGTTTTTGCAATGTAATGTATTTACTTAATAAGGCTGTTATCTTACTTACACATTGCCGACAACAAAAACTATGTAAAACATATTCCTCCATATGGAGGGCAAGAATTTGCAGAAAATTAAATAATTGATTTTTTACAACAAAAAATCAATTGTTTAATTTCCTGCAAAACATTTTCCTCCATACGGAGGAAAATTTTAACATTTTTTAAATTGGGACATGATTATATTTATTTTGACTACATACAGTGGTCCAATAGACTACTGGTACTGGCAGTAAAAAGTAAGAAATATCGGTGAATACGTTTTTCTCTATTAACCAATTATTCTACCAATATTTTGATTAATCAAAGAATGTTACATCGACCGCTTTTGCTCTAGATCCTACATTTCACCATAATGTTAACGAGAATATTCTTCTGCCATACAACCTATTGCACACACTCAACAGGCGTCTCGGCTGATAACAAAAGACATGCCACGTCATGCAAATACAATAAGAAAAAGAGATTGCACCCCATGAGAAAAGCAACAAATGGAAATAGTTCTCAGCAGCACACGTACAGATCCGATGCCCATTACGAAGCACCTGACATGGAAAGAGTGTACAGAGATAAGTCGGATTGTGCGCTTCCTGATGATCAACGTCCCTTTGCACCTTCGGAACAGGTCCCTGATGTAAAAGTTACAGCGAATCATTTAGTAATTTTATCAGAAGAAATTGGAATTGTCGCTGTAATTAAGGTAATCCGGATTCTTAGATCATATAATTTTAGTGTCGATGTGGTTCGTAACGGCACAAATGATTGGAATAAATGCATGTCAATTGTGGACAGAACAGTGGATCGCAGTTTAATCGATGACAGATTTCAAAAATTGGAGGTTTCATACCGTACTGCGTCATACGACAATAGGTAAAAGCTTTCCCATACAAAAAAGATGTCATTGATGTGTTACGTACACAAATGAATGTCTCTAGTGCCACAGATGTGAAATTTAGACCATTTTTCAACAAGGTTGACCGTGATTATATCTCACATTCTCTGCAATCCAAATTCTTTTCACAGTTGTACATGTCTATAAGAAACCATGTAATGTCAAATGAACAGTCTTCAATTGAGTGGAATAAAAGTAGAGAAATATCGCTGAAGTCCTTCGTTGGAATGTTACAGATATATACCGATAAAACAGCAATGACTTTGAAGTCACAATCCTTAGTTGGTTATCCCATACATGTCACATTTTTGAATATGTCCTTATAATTCAGACGTTTTCTGATGGACCATGGTTATACTTTAGTTGGCATTCCTTCTGTTTGGATACAAATATCACAGTCATAGAGAGTCATAGAGAAATACTTCGGTAATAGTGACACAGGCAGTGATGAAATTATTTCGATTGACGATCACGTCCCACTGATCTCGTCAGTGCGGGGTCGAGAAGATAAAATGGTTTCGTTGCATGATGCAATGACAACGGTTCTTGCACCGTTAATTGAAAATTACATGGATGGTTTAACCGTATGTATAAAAAACAAGATGAAATGGAATTGCTTCCCTGTCATAGTGTCATAATTCTGTGACATACTAGAAAGAAAAGACATGTATGGGGTTCTACATAACTTTACTACCACACGTCCATGCGTCAGATGCTTGGGAACTTCAACAGATTTCAAAACATGTCCATTAGCTGCATTACCACCTCCCAGAATCGTTGACTATGTACGAAGAAGAAGGGATTACGTTTCCACTTTGTTGAAATCAGCAAATACATCGTCTTCAACGGCAGAGAAGAATAGTATACGAAGGGAAGCACAATAAATTCTGCAGGACATTTCTGTCGCACCATGGGTACCATTTCTGGAGAAGCTGGAGAAGAAACATCTGCACTTACTCCTTCCAGGTGTGTTATCAATGTTTAAGTATGAATAATTGCATAAACTTCATCTCGGTACTTCTAGAGTAAACAAAATTGTTTCATGACATATCGGTCAAGTCCATTCTTAACAATGAAATGCATGGACAAACGGAAAAATAGGAAACAATTTTGGACACAGCGCATGGCGTTGTCATGGGCTTTAAATTCAATCCTCGCTGCAATAGAAAACCAGTTCGGTGTACCAGGGTTTCATGTTGACTTTTCAACAAGAGAGAAATCCCAACAGCTGAACGATTTTTTCCTAAGTAATTCAATTCGAGGAATTTTGGAGGGAAAAGATTATAAATTATTGGATATGGTTTTCCCTTTCGTGGCGGGATATATCGATAGGTTCACTGGTTACCAGGATGATTCTCCTTTGACAAATATTTGCTCAAATTATTCAACATTAATTCAAGATTTGCTATACGACAATAATACGCTCGGATGGCCACAGGAATCGATAGCTGACATGGGGGACAGAATTAATATTCTTAAATTGAAATGCATAGAAACATTTCAGAAACATTGCGATACTGGAATCCACACATTGAAATTCGATTTACCAGATCACGTGGTAGAATTTCTCTCTAGGTTTGGAAGTCTAAATATTATTGATGCATCGCCTTATTAGCACTTCAATACATTCTTCAAACAGTCATATCGGTCTAATTCCAAAAGGATAGCAATATGAATTGATGAAACAGTGAAGAATATGGGACCACCAATATCTAATATACGTCGAAGTTCAACACATGCGGCGTTTCTAAAACAAAGTTCCGTCCAGATTGCTGTACGTCATTCGGCATGGATGACTACTACATCTAAATGTAAAACACAGTTATCACCATATTTGGTACGGGACGGTATTTATGTTACGTTACAACAGGTTGTTTCCACAAGACAAAGAATGGGAATGTGTTACGAATCCACAACACAAATTCTTACGCCAATATTGAAAAACTTGTCAAGTACCAATATTAAAGTCTTCACGGATTTGGTTCAGACGTACTTCCGAAACCATGATCTGGTGCTTAAAAACTCCGAGATTTACCTCACATTTGTCAAGTCAGGGTACATATTTGGCGGACATCTTCCAAAGTTGCAAAAGTATGACAGTTCTCGAAATATTTTAAATTACAGACCTCCCCCTCCAAATCGCCGTAAAATACAACGCATATTTGCAACAACACAGTTCGATCAGAGCAAGAATAAAATGAATAGCTTAGTCCTTATAAAGGGTGGTGACGAAAGTAGTCCCCTTTAATGTATAGGAAAGGTCCTCCTTCTATTCCATACCAAACAATACCGTCCTATGGATAGAAAGAATTTGGCTTTCGTTCAATACATGGAATTCACTCAGCCTCTGCACAATGTCGATAAACTTCTGAACTGCATATGACTTCGATGGGCTACATATGATGAGGTTGATCACACAAGACATGGCACAGACACAACTTCCGTGGAACATATTTTTGAAACAGGAGAGTTGTACGATATAATTGATTTAGATACCATATATTCATCTGAACATGTATTCCGATCAAATTTCGGAATTTATTCCTTCACTAAACAGTTACCATGGCCGATTAATCGGTTCTACTTTAATCATTTTTACATGGAAAGGGATTCGTTCAGATCTGTAACTACTGATAGTGACGAGGATGACTAAGATAATTACACCACGTAACATGCTCGTTTATATTAGTTTAGTTCACATTACATGTTGTGTAATTCCAAATCTCCGTCCCTATTTCCATTCACTTCATTACCTCCACCATCTTCAAACGAAGCACTTCGTGCTGGTGCTTCGTTGTACGACTTTCCGAGTTTATCAATAATTTTCCAGGCAGACGTTATTTTTGCGTTATAGCAGTCATGAATAATTCCACACGGTGTTCCGATGTACTTTCGAAACCTGGTTGATTGTACAGATATAAAATGTTTCTTAGAACTTTTCGTGGTAACAATTATTGTCGCGTCACGTTCCATTTTTTAACATATGTTCTTCCTCTCCCTGTACACATTCCAGTACGTCCAACTGTTCAGGGACCCATTATTCTAAAAAAATTCTTATTTTCCTAATTAACTGTTCCGTAGCCAGTTTCACATACTTCGAAAACATTTGGTTGAATTCTTTCTTAGGACCTCCCGCACGATATTTCTTTACAATGAGTAGTTTAACGCAGCTTCAAATCCAAGCATCTACGCGAGGAATACTCATTACAGTCCCTTCTGCAATGTCCTCTTTTTCTTCATCCGGGATATATCCAATGAAATCATGGAATACCGCAGGACCGATCTTGTTTCTAATAAGATTAAAAATTGCTTCATTATCGTCATGTCGGTCAACGTAAGGTTCAACAGAACTGCCGCATTCCCGTAATTGAATATCTGAAAGGTCCACAACACGCCACCATAACATGTCTAACAAACCGTTTCTAATCGATTTCATTGCATTACCAAACTCTTCGCGACAGCAATTTCCGCCTCCCTTCGTTCGGTTGCACCAGATTCCTTCAAATTGAATCGGAATAGTAGAGAGCCATAGCCAAGCGCTTCAAATAATCTTTCTTTAGCAGCTCATTTCCTTCCACTACAAAAATATCTTTCTCGTTGTTGATGGAGGGTACATATGTGTTGTTTCTACTGCAGAGAAAGTTCATTGGTGTTTGTACAATCATTGAACCTTCCGTGCGTTTTGTTCCATTCTCCATTACAGTGTCTGCTATGTTCTTCCAGTTGTTGGCATTTCGCTTAATATATGGGTCCAATTCACACGTTTCCTTCAGTCCCCACTTCTGTAGTCTCTGGTATACTGTCAGTCCAATTCCCAAATATTTCGTGGGAACTTGCCTTATCATCCTCTTTACATACTTTCCACGACTTTTATTGTTATCTTCCATTTTTTTAAGTTTTTCATTCAGAACTTCTAAACTCTGCACCATTCCTTTTACTTCAACATTCCTACAGTCAAGTTTCATACCTTCTGATTGCAGAGCTTTGATTGAAACCTCTTTGCTCATCACCTCCAGTGCTTTCTCATTGGCAAAAACCTTGTACTCATTCATCAACACAGGCAGTCTTGTGTTCTCCGTAGTTAGTTTTCGAACATCTTCTTCCAGCCGGCGAAAATCTTCCACATTTACTTCTTCTTGTACTGACGAAAATCATTGCAATGGAGCGCCCACACCGACAGCATTTCTACCATTTACCACAGTATTTACAATCACATCACTATCCGTTCTGGAATCCATATTCCCCGTGTCGCGTTTCTTCACTTCATCAATACCACTCATAGAAGAAGATTCGTTTGTACCTGTTCCGCTCATTCTACCATTAAACCCTCTTCTGTTTCCACGAACTCCACGAATTCTTCCTCTGCCTCGATCTCTACCTAAACCGCCCGTTTCCACAACCATGTTAAAACTAGGACCACCAACTTCATCTACCACATCGTCAATTCCGCAACTACCCGCCCTGTCCACTTTTGACGGGGGTTCTGCATTTCCCACTGTTGACATCCGACAATCTTTCCGAACGTTTCCCGGCGCCGCTGAGATTCGCCATATCTGAGTTCAGAACACTAAATTAATCGCAATAAGTTGAATATTAGCTTTTATTCCTGGTACAATATTATCTTTAGCTTTCGATAATGGAACAAGTTCCGACAGGTTGAAACTAAACGTAACGGCCATGATAGTAGATGTGTACAGATTTCAGTCAAAATTACACTACATTATGTGTCTGGTAGACACTGTATGCTGTTTCCACACCATTTCGAGTTGGAGTTGGAGTTTTTGCAGAAAATCAATTAATTGATCTTCCGCAAAAAATTCCACTCCATGTGGTGATTTTCCGCAAAATTGCCTCCACCATATAGAGTGGAAATTTTATGATTTCTGTACCTTTTTTCATTTCATTCCAAATACAGCCTCTCTAACACAGGCTGTATATGATACAAATAGAAAGTAAACACTCTTTAAACTGAGACATTATATATAGCTGCTATTAAATTTAACTACTACCCATGTTACCACCTTCTTAGCTTACAGTACCTTGTTCATGGAAATGATCATTGATCAAATCCATAATCGTATCGTGGTTACTACCATAGAGGAAACCACTTTACAACCATGTGTTTGCATCATCTATAACATCATGGTAAAAACGTGAGCTACAAGTAGTCTAGTTCTAACTGCGTCCCTTCTTCATTACAAATCATAGTATTGCACATTTTGCAGATAGGCTACAATTTTCGAAAATGAACACACTCAACAAAATATGCAATACAAATTGTAATATCGGAAACAATAACTAACAAATTGACTGTACTAGTTATAATTTCACAAAGTACTTGATCGATATTAACACATGTTACTTCTTTAATATCATGATACACTACCAAAAAAAAAGAAGACAGGGAGAAGATGGAAATGAGTTGAACATTTGTTCAATTTCAACTCCATCAATTTCATAAATTTTATTTAACCATTCACTTCTTTGAGAATAATCTCGCATCAAATGCAGCGTCGCAGATGATGTTAATAAGTTCTTTCACCTCCTTGCTTCCAACTAAATATTCTATGATACTTGAGGATACAAAGAACGACTTTTTAGCACACCAGCTTTGCTCTTGTACATTTCATGCCCCGTTTCCGTCAATAACGATACCAATTTAGCTGTGGTTCCACTACTGCCAGCGGGCTTTCCATATCCATACTGTTGTCCATCGGCACCGTTCATGATAATACGAGATGTTTCTCTTGCATTTCCTGTTGAATTATCCGGTTTAAAGCTACGGCTGTGTTCTGTGACGGCAAGAGTTGGGTAAACAGGTGCATATGTCTTTTCATTAAAAATTATCACACGACACATTAATTATATAAACTACTGAAATATTTTTCGTACATTGCTTATATATTTCAGAGCCAGTATCATACATCATGATGTATCCATCTTTTGCATTTCATGCCCCTGTATCCCCATTCCTGTTTTCAAAGGCTACATACTTGTGGTGTCTTCTGAGATATTTCGAGGACATCACGCCATTTAGTTGATGGCATACACGTAACAGAACTCTTACGTTCACATTCACATTAACATTTTTGGATGCCTTAATTTTTACCACTTTTTAAATTGCTTTATTTTTGGATTCTGTAACTTTTTTATTATTTTCTGTCGTACGTTTACTTGATTTTATATTAAAAAGTAATATTGGAAGTTTTAATGGCAATAGAATTTTTTCGATTTCTCAACATTTTTCAGATCTGCCGTTTTAGTTTGAGAAATGACCGTTGTGGGCCTTTTTCAGTTATTAAAATTTGAACTCATCAGCCATTTATGTGCCGTTTTCATACAATTCCATTACGTGCTTCTCCCCCATCCACGCACATTTCCATCATCCAGTCACAATTCTAACCAATCAACTTGCAACGATGATCCCAACACGATGACAGTTCACTCATTCTGGACATTCAAAAGCGACTGGTACATGTCCGTTCCTATCGCGATTAACTTATTGCTGGCGTCAATGTTTTAGCATAGGTAAGTATTCATGAAGTATTAATTCATTGAAACATTTTAGTACAACTCCATTCATATTTGTTAACTTTCCTTTACCTTCACTTTCTCTTCTTATTTTCGTTTACAGGTTGCTTCTCATTTTCAACTACCCTGATTCAGGTAAATAAGTATTTTTTCATTCCCCTTCTGTTTATGGTTTCTTACTCTAATTCCCATGTCATGATATTTTCATATTCAATTTACTAACTTCTATTCTATTCTTTTTGTTTATTATTGTTATGTTCATCTGTCTCCATATCAATATGATGTATCTGTTTTCAGTGAAAAATTTACATGCATATATATATATCGTATAACATGATATATTAATATATACTTCAATAAGTTATTGTGTGCGTTTCTTGGTAGTTGTTTATGGTGGTTCTCATCCGTCTTCTACTACATAGTTTTACTTCCTTTCACTTTTCTCTGTGCCATACAATTTGTCATAGCTCCATCTCTATCACGTTTATTATTATTACATTTTTTTGCTTTTGCGCTTTTTCCCTATTTTTATCAAATTATTCGATTTTTTATCGCATGATATCAAAACTAATAAAAATATTAATATAATGTATACCATGATTGGTATACATATATTGTAATGTATATTCCTATTATTCTATATATCATTCCCATATACCATCATATCACTCCCACATATAACAGATATATTCATCAGAAAACGCAATAACCATCCACTTTCACATTCCTGAAATGAATGTAAAATGGATGAACCATTGTAAATTGCATACAGTATATGATTAAATTAATGTAATGTACATACACTCAAACATTCACCACATGAATGTAAAATTCAATGTGACTTAAATTACAAACTACATTTTTCGCAGTATTTTATGAAGTATTCATTAAACCTCTCATACAGAATGTATAGTTACGAGCCTAGATAACATACACAATAATCTCCTATGTATGAAAGAAATTTTCAATGATACATTCGTGTAATTTTTCAAACAATTTATGTTTGGCCAGAATATGTCTTGCATTTATTCTGCGCCGTTCGAAAGTAAATTTCTATCCCTCAAACATTAAAACATACAGTATCTGTATGCCACAGTTAGTGTCCCATAGATGTTATCTTCAAATTGTGTAGATGTTTTCTTCAGTTACCATCCGTAACCATGACAACACTGTAGTTTTCTGTATGTAACCCACACGGACCACAAAACTTCGCATGGCCTAGTAGATGTGATATCCATCCCAAAACTATGCCTCTTGAATGTAGGTATTCATTTACGGAAAAACAGATGATATGAAGGGTTCCTGATCTGTATTAAGTTGTGCCTCTTGCTCGTTCGCTGGCGCTAATCACTGTGGTTCAATTGGTTGATTGTGGTTGACAGGTGTAGCAATTTGATCAGTATCAGAGTGATCATGTGATACATGAACAGAAGTCCCTGATGTTGGAAGTTCTTGGTTGTTGCGACGTTGAGATAATCCATTCATAACTGGTGTGCCTTCATGGAACATGCACGTCCATGTACTAGTATTTGTGTGACTTCTCCTATTACTTTTCTTTCTAGGAATCTCTTTCGGATTTGTACGCTTAATTTGGAAGACCTGGATTATGATTATATGTAACCCATTTTACAGGGCTGAACTTTAATCAGTCAGCAGGATCTCCGCTTCAAGCTATGAATGATAATAATATTATCAATAACTAATCGGTCGAATAGGTGTGGAGCGGTGTTAGGATCGAGAGGAAGTTAAACTTTGTTTAAATAGTCGTTAGATGAGGTGGTAGTGACGTACATGTTTACACAGTGAAACGTGTTTGCGCATATCATTGCCTGAAGGATTAATTTTTTTGAGGATGTTTCCAATCACGTGATCGAAATTAATGATGACAAGCTATTTATTTTCATCTAAGGGCCTCCATTTAGCAGAAAAAGACATCTTCAAAACACAGATGCAGTGTACTGCAAGCAGAAATTCTTGCAAGGAATCATCATTATGTCGGTACCGTTTGACTACAAAACATGACTTTTACTGGCAGAAACTTGATTCATGTTCGAAGACCCCTTCAAAAGGTACGGCCTAATTGTAAATATAGCAAGAGAAGATACACATTTCATAAGTCTTCTTGTCGGAGGGAGTTCTCGGGGTACCGCAGTGTGTGTAGCAGTGAAATTAATTCCAAGTATATAGGAATAAAGGATTGCGTAAGATGCGGCGATGGCAATATACAACGTCTAAAAGGTTCATATTTCATTGAATGTACCGTGGAAACAACAATTATTCCAAATAAGAGTTCTTCATCGACAATATTTGTAAACCTGATGGCATAATAGGAACAACTTGCAGATGGTCTTTCATCAGAGGAACATCTGTACTGATCTGCAACCGTATTACATATATTAGGAATGGTAATATGCTATCCCAAAGCTTCAACGTTACATAAAAGAACGATAAGTCTTCATTTGAAAAGTCTGCTTCATTCACAGCTCATACACAACGTAGTTATCATTTCCCGATATCAGAATCTCAGAATTGTTCACATCACCATCCGTATGCCCCTTCATGTCCATCCACCGAGCTTATTCTATTGTTTATGTCATCTATTTTCATAGAGATAACCATTACCAAGTCAGGGATAAGCACGAAGTTCGTAATATCTGACCGTTTCTAGTAAGTGTTGACAGTAATTCTTCTAAAGGTATTTCATTTTAATCTATTTGATGAAAATAGCCTATCTCCTTCATTCTCTCGGTATCATTATAGAGCTCTTCACGTAATAACATCATCTCGAATATCTAATAACAGAAGAATAGTGTAACCGCACAAACGCATCCAATCGAGTGACCAGTCGCACGTAGCAAAACCTAGAGGATAATCACAGAATTGAAGGCCAGTATAGCATGTCATAAAGCTACATTTTATGTCAATAACATTAACAGGCTTCTTTACAACCTCCGTACTTGTCAATCATCTCACAGATGCACTTGAAGACCCTGATTTATGTCTCATCTTCACTTTATGTGTCACGAGTAGAATAATGTGTGGATGTGATCCTATAAAATCATTGAATTAACGCAATTTCTCTCTATCTTCTTCTCCATCTTCCTTTCTCAGAGAAATATTATGTTGCTATGACGGTCGATAAGAACCAGGACAACATTTCGCCAAGTTACTCATATCGAATGCGCGGTAATCAGCTTCGAGTTCGGACCAGCCCAAGATCATTGTCTTTTATTTGAAATCAGATCCCATCTCTTTCCAGGATACAAAAATGTACCTAATTCCTCAAAGAATGAAGATCTCTCAGTCTCTCTAGACTTGTGCAGATTTTTAGAAACATGATGGCATAGTTTTCCTTATATACAAAGAGAAATTTCATATCTGGCGATGGACTCATTACCTTTCGTGACATTTCTTCCTCGTCTTTTTTCGACGTCTAAATTGCGATCCACAACGAATGGTGTGCCAATTGTTCCAACTTCTATCGTCTTATTGCGTGTGATATCTATGTGTTCTATTGTAACGAAACCTGGAGCAAGCCACATCTGTTGTTGCAGGCAATTAGAGCTTTTTTTGGATACCTCCGACACTTCATCTTGCTGTCAGCTTTTGTAGATACCGACCTTATACTGTTGCATGCCTAGGAGCACAGTCAGAATCAAGCCACTCCAAAATTGACTGGAAAACTTACCAATATCCTCTTTGTAAAGGACTCTCTTCCCTCCAGGCATTTTGGAGAACATGAGATCCTTCAAAGCAGTGGCCGCTTGTCTATTAACATCATGACCAATACTTCCATTCACAAAGAATAATACGACTTTCACAGAACATCTTTCAAATACGAATTGCATAACCTCGCCGTTAAAAATGTTTAAAGAGAAGTACACATCGCTCTATTTGTTTTTGCTTATCTAATTTTGTTGTTTTTATTGCTCCTTCTGAACCCAAATGAAAATTATTCATTGTTTTTATGTCAATAACAAGCTCATCACACCTCCCCCAAATTGATCCAATGGATTATTTAACTTATTTCTTAAGAGATTCAATGCGACCACTGGTTCTTCGTTCGGCTCCCAATATGATTCCACGCAGTACTCGTCCATATTACGACAGTAGGTTCTGCTGTCTAATAATCCTTTCCGTTACTGATGGTATCTATAGCTGTAAATCTTTTCGATTTCACGTATTTACCAGTACTGGTACAGTCTGTAGTCGACGTGGTTCGGATCTCACACATTCCATGTCATTCTTTTGGATTGTTTCTTTTTGAAGGTCATTTTGGTCTTCATTACTATTTACAAGAGTACTACCCACCGAATCTTAATTTTTTGTAGCATGATTGCTTCGTCCAGCTGATACAGGTGTTTGACGTACTATCGTAGTTAGTGGTCGGTCTGGATCGCGCCTGTTGGGAGATTCTGTATTGGTAGTATCGCAAACAGGAAGCGGGTTTTAAACTTCTTCATATTCATGATACCTCCAGATGGCAGTGACGTATTTTCTATTTGATTGTTCGCAATCTGCAGTTTTTGTACCCTAGAAATTTCACACTTAGACTTTGGCACAATTTTTCAACGTGGATGGCACTTCCAGGAATCCAAAACAGGAATTTCACTTTCAGGACTGTTGACCAACTGAGGAGAATAGATTTTGAGGTGCTAAAATATTCTAGGAAATTCCGACAAAAAATTAAGGACGGAATGATAATACTGACGTCGACCTAAAAAAGATTGGAAGGAAGACATCAGTTTCGATATAATAATCGCATTCGAAACAATAATCACTTTGACTTGAGAAGCTTAATTCTGTCAGAAATATCCGCAATCATTTCCTTCGACCAACTGAGCAATGTATTGTCGTATAGAAGATCTTTAATTAAAGTTGTGAAGCTTTTGCAGATATCAGTAAGAGGTGACTGTTCTTGGTAACCAGTAACTCTGTCGATATATGCTGCTACGAAAGGGAAAATCATATCCAAACATTTACAATGATTACCTGCTAACATTCCTTGTATTGAATTGTTTAAATAGAACCCATTAAGTTTCTGTGACTTCTCCTTTGTTGAAAAGTCAACATGGAAACCTGGTGCAGCGAACTGATTTTCTATTGTAGCTAGAAGTGAATTAAAAGATCGTAACAAAGCTTTCCTACATGATCTAAATGGTTTTCCGTGCGTCTTCTTGTCCAAGCAGTGCATTAATACGTTGTAGCTGGAGAAATATGTCATGAAACATGTTTTGATTTCCCCTGAGGTTCCTAGATGAAGTTTGTGCAATGGTTCATACTTGAACGTTGAGAAAAGACCGGGAACAAATAACTGTGGATTTGTATTACTCACAGATCTCAAGAAAGGGCCGATTGAGCTATTGACATATCTTTAAGTAATTTTTGTGCTTCTTTTACCAGAATTATTCTACGTGCTGTATATGACATTGTAGTTGTTGATTTCAATATTTCCGTAACGTCACTCTTTCTGCATTCTATGACGTCTACATGTCTTGGAGCAGCTGTAATGCCAGTCTCAAAATCTGTAGATGTTCCTAAACATCTTGCACAGGGACGTGTCGGAGTGAAGTTATGTAAAACACCTGACATTCCTTTGCTTTCTGGTATATCACAACAGTATGAAAGTATGACATGGAAGCAATTCCATGTTTTCTTTTTACGTGTGCACAGTGAGAATCGTGAGAGCGACCTTTCAATTAATGGAGAAAGGACCATATTAATTGCCTTATGTAAAGAAATCATTTTATCATCTACCCCCCTTGAAGAAGAAGTAAGTGGTACGTGGTAGTCAATGACAATATGATCGTCACATTTTTCATAGTTGGGTATGCTGTATTTATTATTGTGGTCTAAATTAGACCCTAGAAATTCAATTGGAATAAATCCAACCAAAGTATATCCATGGTCTATGAGGAAGCGTCTTAACTGCACAGAGACGTTGAGAAACGTGACATGTATTGGATATACTACTAAAGATTGTGACTTCAACTTTGTCGCTGTTTTATCTACATATATCTGCAACAGTCCTATGAATGACTTCGACATTTTGTCCCTGCTTTGATTCCATTAAATTATACAATTTTCACTACTCATAATCTGATATCTTTTGAATATGTATAACTCTGCAAAGAATTAGGACTGGAGAGGATGGATAACGAAGTCACGATTTCGTTCGTTGAATAAAGGTCTAAACATTATCTCATTATCATTCGCTAATTTAAGTTCGACACGTAACACTTTCATGATGTCTTCTATGTACAAGAAATACTTCCTCTTATCGCCCGACGCAATTTTATATGGTACCTAAATTTTTTAAATCCTCCATGGACTAGGATCTGACCAATCGATCCATCGACAAATTGCCATGGAACCCTTTCATTTAGTTATGTGTTGACGACCTATATGTGGTTTTAATGGGCCTTTGTCAATCAATTTAATAACAGTCTGTTCAGCATCCGAACTAATTTCATCCGATAAGCGTAACAAATGCATTACCGCAACTTTCACCTCACTGTCTTCAATGGGACATTTTGTTGTATTCTATTTTTCATGACATTCTTCTTTCTCATTTGTTTTTGTCGGTATGTGTGACTCATGCCATTCCGAGACATCATGAAGTATGTCATCTTCTTTTTCAAGAATAGTTTGAAGTTTTAATTGTTTCACATCATATGCATGATTGTCTAAACGGCATTTCTTGTTGTACTTGAATAATGTTTAATATCGTTTGTAATCCTTCATCAAGTCTGTGGAATAGGTGCAATACCGGGTTTTACATACGACATGTTTTGTTACCATTATTTTCATAAATATTCGTTGAATTATGCAACGAAAAGCCATGTGATGACAGTTTTATGGTGAACGTCATATATGTTGTAAGGGGATGAATTATGCGTGATGGAAACATAAGAAGAGGCGATTTGAATTACAGACTGAAATGAGGTGAAAGTGTAATTATATTCGTGTTTTAGAATTTTATGAATACTAGTTTCGGATATATCAACTCCACATGGAGTTGGTATCTTCAGCAGCAAAAAAGTAAACATTAATTCAACATGTTTACCATATTTATAATAATCCGTAAAATTAATATGTGTCATGTGCCACATCTCCACAGTTGTTTTCAAAATATATTAAATTTTCTCCAATGATCATGGCCAATACGGAAGTATTTAGTTGTACAGCCTGTAGAAATTGAAAATACATGTATTTGCATACTATTCAAAGAAAAGAAGTAGTACAAGAAGTAGCCATTACATATTTTATTTCATTTTAAGGCCAAGGATTGTTTATCAGAAGAGCTAAGCAAAATTGAATTATTCTAGACGGAGAACTCACCCCAAATGTGGCTCATCAGCCTCTCCCACGCACTAATCTTTCAAATCTCCATCATCATCATTGTTTACCTCATCGGGATTGTCATCTTCATTGTTGCTCTGTCCACGTTGAGACGGACTACTTTAATGTTGCGATATGTTTGAACGATTTATGTCACATCTTCGTCTGAACTACCGACCATACGCATATTAAAGTTCGTCTCTCAAGTTACTTCCCTCAGGGATTACGTACAGATGATTTCTAAGGCAGTGTATATCATTCCATCCTGCTCCAGCGTGTTACACATATCCATACCAAATAAAAATAGATTAAGGTGGAATTTCAATTAGTTCCATTTCCGAAAAGTCGCAATTCGTTCTTTTCCATTATCACATAAATGGACACATTATTGGGATCCTGGCGCTATCCATAGAGATACCGGTTCAGTATCTGTTGCAATCTTGAAATATCCAGGAGATCCCGTCTTTCTCAAGTCGAAATCATTATGGCCGTGTGGAAATAAGCGCCCCTTCCTCGTGAGAAGGAAACGTCCTCCTCCATTTGTAACTTTAGTCCGCCACATGCATTGATTATCTACATCCAGCAAAGCACATATCCAACAAATCAATAGGTACAGTGCTGCGCACCTTTCGGCCAGCCAAACGTTTTCTCGATGAGGTTCAAATATATTCTCCAACAATTTACTTGTACTATAGTAACGCCCAACCACTTTTTTCCTATCTTCTTCATCGTGTCCAAACTTTCGGGTGTTTATTTTCGGACACCAATTATCTCTATTCGATTCAATGATCAACGCTTGTTCTCCTGGAAACCATGTCTCAATCTAATTGAAGAATTCTGCAATTTTTTGTGTCGGAAATGAATTAACTTTATTCGTTAAACGCAGTGGCACAGGCCTTACTCGACTCTGCTTCAAGATTTAATGGATCCGACTTGCTATCCAGAATTCAATACCCATCACTGTCCAACTGTTGTTTTTTCTTGGCAAAAAACGCTATTCCGTAACCCGAGTTGTCATCGGTAGCCGCATGTATCCATATATCACCTTCCGGATAATTGAAAGTAAATTCCATGAATTGTAATTGCTTATATGCAGCCCAAATGCATGCCAAATTTCTGAGTTCCAATATCTGATTATAATTGAAAAAGAATTAAACACAATGAAGTTCTGGTATTAACGCCGATCTCAAAAATTCTTCGTATCGTCAATGACTCTCGATTCACTGCTCGAAGAAGAACTTAGACCATCTCAACGAAGATACAGATGTCCTGTTGGCTTTAAGTGTCTTCTCCTAATTTGCAATATTATCCCATCCATGTGGAGGGTGGGGTCCTCGATGCATCAACATGTTCTCTATTGTCACTAAATCTCTACAACGTGCAATCATAATCCGATTCCGGAGGCTTCATCCAGCTGTGTTTGTAGACTGTGGCCGGGCTTTGTCAAATGCTGCGATACCATCCTGCTGTTTTCGAGCCGGTATGGACTCAGGCCAAGTGTTTGCCCTTTTTATTGATACAAATTTTCCACTGTCTTTAGTTGCGTTCTTGACATTTCTCGGTGAGAAAAGTTCTTCCAATATAGCCTTTTTTCCAATCTTCTTTTCTTGCGGCTCTGTTGAAGTCTTCTTCGATGCGGATTTCGCAGGCGGTTTGCTGTCATCATCACTCTCAACAACAATGGGTTCGGGTTGATTCCGCTTCCTGCTTCCTGTTTTGATTGTACGTCCTCCATGCACCCCCATTCCAGAAACATTATTCTGATCACTCCCTTCTTACCTTTTGAATTGTCCCCTTCTTCTCTGAAAAAGTAACTCCATATTTTCTTCACAAGTCTGTCATGTCTTGAGGCCGCACGAGTCATCAATTTTGCGGACTTTTTCCCTTGGAAATACTCGAATAGCTTGAGGTGATTGCAAAATATTCTGTGAATAGATTTCATTGTTGATTTTGTTTCCGGAATTACCACTTGCATCAGTTCCTTCACTCTTTTTGGAATTTATTCTTCTTCCAGATGTCATCCCCCATCATTTATTTTGTCAAACTTATGAATCGATTCTAGAAACGCATCACCAATGCGGTAGAACATATTTGGGTCAAACATACCTTTACTGCCGTTTCCGAAGTAAGCTTCGACACCATCCAAAAGCAGCAGTATATCCTCCTCTGTCCCGTATGTGAGAATACGACAGTCCAAGTACGTGATACCACTTTTTCCAGATTCTTGGGTGGCAGCAAACAGTTTGATAGTCTTGATTCGGGTCATTACGCTCTTGAACGTGCACAACATTTTTCAACGCGTGCATAACGTTCATAGGTCGATGTAGTTTTCATGTCTAGGAAATTTGTCCTTTCCATGTGTCTGCGCAATATTCACTACCCGAGCATCTTCAAAGGAAATCTTGTACTCGTCACTGAACGCATCAGTATATCGAATTTCTCTGCTCATCAGGTCTATGAATGACGAGTTCTTTTTCGATTTTGATGAAGATATATTTCTCGTTCTACTTAGAATGATAACCTCCCAAAGGTCATGACTTGACTATCTTTCCTTGCCAACAGAGCCACTCGGATGTGACCTTTCGTCCAGTTTACTTCTACATCCATACTCCTGCTTAGTATTTGGAGTTCTTCCAAACTATGGTGACCGTCCACCACAACTACAGATTTCCTGTTCTTTAATTCAGGCCTCCCCTCGACTATTTCGCATAATTCCCATATATTTGTATATCGAGCTCGTCTGATGTCTTCTTTCTCAAATTTGACCGAAATTATTCCAAATCCGACCTGATATTGCTCCTCTTGAAACGTTCTGACGAACTCATCACGATGATCATTGCTCACGTCCCGCAGTGGATTATTCACAGTTCTCACCTGCTTCACTCTTACCCAAATTTCTATTGTGTGATAATTGTTGACATGAATGTCCTTCAGGGTCGAAGCAATGTCTTCTTCATCATCTTCAGCACCGTGTCTTTGAATCTCAATGACTTTCATATCTCGACTGTCCCATGCGTAGAATGCAATTTTTTCAAGCATGTTACCCAGAAACTTTGGATTGTCCTGCCCCGGATTGAAAAAAACATAAGGATATGCCGTGTTTCTATATTCGTTGGCTATTTGCACATCCTCCACAATAATCCTATCCAAATTTTCATCATGACATCCTCCTTGCCATTTCCCAACAACATTGGGAACCCCTCTGACAACTGCAGCACCAACAAGAACTGGTTGCACATCCAATTATCCTCCACAACTTTTTTTACGTGTTCGTGAGTTGAGAATTTGGACAGTACAGATGAACGTTGACATAAGGAACAATACCCCTCACAGACTTATCGTCTCCAAACTCAGATCGAAGAACGGTTCGATGAAACGTTTTTCTCCGTTCACTGTGAGAGTACCATGCATAAGCCTTTTCACTGCTATAGATGGACGGGTTGTACTTGATGCCATTTCTTATTGAATTGCCTCCTGTGTCGCTTTTTGTGATGGGTGAAAGCAAAAATTGAACTTGGTTGATTAATATGAGGATGTTAACGCCGTTTGTGAACAGTTGACAGCGGATTACTTTAGTGTTGAGTAACTTTGAAAGTTACTGACATTGCCGTACAATATATACTAGACTCGTTATATATATATATTTGACTCGTTTTGATTTTCCGGTTGTTGTAATAACGTGTAATTGTATGCTTGTTATGACCACGGTATAGTCGCATTGGTGTTATTATAACGGCATACTAGTTACCGTAACAACCACCACTCGTTCCATGTACTAGGGATGCGGTGTCTGGTGCCGGTGCATCGAAAATTCCAGGTGTGAGCTATTCCAATATTTATACATTATTTGTTCACGACCGTCTCCGTTACACAAATTTCCGAAAATCCCAACTCCATATGGAGTTTCTATTTTTGCAAAAAATTAGTTATTTAATTTTTTGCATCAAAAAATTAAATATTTAATTTTTTGCACAATTTCCAACGTCATATGGAGTTAGAAATTATTCTTTTATTTTTTAATAAGAAAATGATTACAAATAATATGTTCATTATTTTTTCACATCCCTATATGCGGTTCTATACGACCGCCTACCTCAACGACGACACCCGATCATCCACCATTACTTCCACTCCCGTCACTTTCTTTTCCAATAACTGAGAAGGAATTTAACGCATATTGGGATATGACCTTTTTTCGTGTCTTTAGTTCAAACATCTAAAGAAGCATCGAACATGAATCTTACTAAATATATCCTTCTTCGTTCAACTTTACTTCAAGCAAACTTGTCGATGCAATTTTTAACTTCATCCACTCAATTTTCAGTATTCGGTTCCTAATCTTTGTTCAACAAGTTGTCGTCAACAAAAAGATTCTCTGCGACATCTGAATTATCATCGTCAACGGAAACCGAATTCATCGGATTCCTGCTCTTCGATTTCCTACAGAGTTTCGAATTAAATATAATCAAGGTTAAGTTCAACTACAAGAATTTAGACTTTCAAAGATATCTGAAGTGGGTTCGGTCAAGTGATGACGTAACATGCAAGCATATTACAAAAAAAATTTAAGATAAAGCGAAAAACAGAAATAAGATATTGACTTGTTCCGTATTCAAGTCGACTGGAGCTGATGGTGATAAGGTTCTTACAGATATAAGGACGCAGCAGGTCAGGAAAATTGCTCGTGCAGCCCTTCATATCCGCACATTCACATGCCGAAATGGCCGAATACTCGAAATGTTCAACAACTCATTCGACAGAATGAAGACATGAACAGGATTCTTGGTCGGTCAAACATTTTTTCACATGATCATGCAATCAACATCCAAACTTCCAAGAAATAATCCATTCAACATGTAAACTCCATCAACGTTTGAGTGTATGCTGTACTTCCATAGTGTTTATCTTCTATCGACTCTTCTTGCTGGCTTCAAAACAAATAAATTGGTGGCCATTAAATAATTCATCGGTACGAGGATAGGGTTCGTCTGTCAAACACTTTTTGAAGCTTCGGATCGACTTGCAAAATCGTTGAACATATCACTGGTTAGTACAAAGTTTTCTCCGTATATGTACTACGACTATCCAACATCAACGTTCGTACCAATTTCGTCCAGGCTTAATGTTTTCTCCCTTTTAACTAAACACGATTCCTTCACAGAAGATTTTGGTCCCGTCATTGAACAAGATTTGGTATTCCCTATAGCTTGAAACCGCAGGAAACAAGATTATCAGTCTCACCGATACATCACAACAGATGTCTTTACAAAACTGCAAGAAATCCTCGTAAACGTTTCAATTAACGACTCGGATTTCAATATAGAAACAGTCCTGTTCATTCAACCATTCATCTGCAAAGAATATAATACAGAACTTCCAAAATGCTTTGAAACCATCCCAGAATCCGTCTCAACAGCATTAAACATCGACGTTACAGAGGTTGACACATCTGTGGTAATCAAAATGCATGACAATGCAACTGAGACGTTACAGTATAATCCATCATCAACTCCTTAGACAATTAGACCGTCTGAAACACTGGAGACAAAAGAAACAGCAGGTAAAGCAAAGCGAGGACGACCTCCCATCTTTAAATAGTTGGGATGGATATCAAAAACGATAAAAGTAACTGGTAATGTTACTGAACCGGAGCTTCCTTCACCACCACATTCAGATCATTCCGAGGACGAATCTAACGTGAAAGATGAAGATGGTCTTGAACCAGCAACTTCCAACAACCTATCACAATCTGAACATCATGCTTTGGACAAGTTGAGGAAATCAATGGATAAATCATTTTCTTGCTACCACTGGGGGTTCCAGGATCTTGTGTATGTTCATCAGTATTTCGACGGTGAGTACATTGGACAGAAGGCCTATCTAATTCTCACTGACCCTCCGTACAACAGTTACTGAACCCCAATTCAGATATTGACGGTACAGATCAATAAAGGCTTCATGGCACGGTATTACTAATAGAATTGGATGAAATTGAGGTCAAATAATAATGGACGTATGGGATATTCCCGCTGAAGTTCTCATGGTTCAGACTTTCCCGGAATATCTGCGCCACTTTATTTAGGTCGTACCAGTTCTATTCCGAAATCATATGGTGAGGGTTACATTTCTGTAACGAAAAACCAGTTCCTCAAGTACACTGCAAATTGTACGCATCTATTTATTGCCGCCCATAGTACAAGTAAAAGATGTTGGATCATGGCTTCTCCATGGTGTGTGACAAGGTAAAATAACGATTGCAACTATCTCCTGGTGATAAATAATCCCGTACGGAAAGAGCCAAGAATCCGAGGGTACAGAATTGCGTGTTTATGCTAAATAAGAAGTTGAGAACTGATGAAGAAGTAACTTCGTAAAAGACTTCAGAGATTAGTACTTTATTTCCAATTGCAGCGGGGAAGAACTTTTCCTCGATTACGTTGAGGACCAAGTTCATCATTTTGAGACTGATTAGTTACTTTATTTCCTTTCCAGATTTGCTATTTTATATTTATCATACATATCTCATGCTAGGCTTTTGGTACACCTATGCCCTTCCATTAACCCCTATCCCAAAAGGTCTGCAACTAGCTCATTTTTTCCACAATTCAAAAATAAAAAACTTATATAAAGAACTTTTCATTGATTACGGTCCTGATCATGTTCATCACGTTAAAAATAAGTAATTCTTT
>JAULBU010063357.1:0-11293 GCA_032358235.1 Odonthalia washingtoniensis
TGTTGCTATCTAGGAAATGTGGATTCAAAAACTTGGCTGAAGCAATATGTCCGTACATATTCTTCGATATAGGAACAGGCCAGTACTCCGGCTTGGCAGACCGGGCTAAGAATGGATTCGCTCCCATTCAGCAGAGACTCTCATTTCTACCGGATCAAGTGGTACACTTTTCGTCTAAGAACGTCGATAAGAAGGCGTGGTCCAGATCACAGTCTGAAGATGAAGAATTGCGTTATATATCAGGTTCTTTCTTTTCCTCTTTATCGGATTTGTTGTTGAACAATACATTTTATAAGCTTGATTACAAGCGGTTAATGCAATGGGAGCATTTTCAAAAATTCTTCATCAGTTCAACAAATGATATTCAACCAGATGATCCATCTTTCAGAGATGCGTTGAATACATCTCAAGTACTTTCTTCTTCAAATCTTCCAATATTCTTTGATACATTACCGGATTTTGTGGCAGGGGAATATTCATCAACGTTACCAATACTTCCCGGAAAAGAAATTGATGTACCAAGTGGAAACAAAACTAGTACAACGGAATCAAGTGGCCGTGGTCATAATGACACATCAAAAAAACGTACATGAAATAAAACTAGGATCCATACATCAGGTCCCGAATAGGATTTCGATAAGAAAAGAAAATCAGAAGCAGCTGGAACTAGTTCAAAAACAACCACAACACAGGGAAGAAACGATGAGGTTGAAAATGAATAAATAGAGGATAAGGGTCTGGATATGGTGAACCCTGCTCTATTATTAGATTTTGGAGCAGCAGATGTCCAACCAATGGATGTTTTAACCAAGAGTATGGAAACCGTATGTACAATATACTATGTATACTTCATGGATATTGTAGGGGCACACGAAATTGAGTTAGGTGTTTCAATAAAAGGAAAGGCCAATCTCATCTTTACAGATCCTCCGTACAATACAAGAACGGAGCAGGATCAGGAAAATTCAGAGTACGAAATTTTCAAAACTACAGACATGAAGGAGATGGTACAACTGATCAAGACAGTCATGGTTCCAGGTGCGCATGGTCACATATTCTGTAGTACATCGCAATTCAATTATTGGAATCGATATTTGGCTTCGTAGAGAAATGATGCTGATGATGATGATGACGGTGACGGTGATGATGGCGGTGACAGTGAGAGTGATGGTGATGGTGACGGTGACGGTGATGATGGTGATGATTCTTCAAAGCATGAAAAATCTTGCAGTGTGGAGAGGCAACCCTTTCTTTATGTGAGATCCCCCTATACATATCGATGTGATCCCAAAATTCGGAGAGTCACTCACGTATCGGTGACGAAGACTGCAATTCACTTCTGGCGTACGGGTATGGACAACATGGAATTATACAATAGGACAAACCATACAAATGTCGGGGAAACTTCTAGCAACCACAAAGGCTGGACCAATTGCATGAATAACATACCACGAATTCCTCACCTTGAAGTTATTTACAGGAATAGTATTTCAAGAATGGTTAAGAGGGGAGGAGACCTATTCTCCGTCCGGAGCAGAAAAATGTGTCGTGGGTGATGGACTTGGTTTTAAAATTCTCCCAGTCTGGAAATACGTTTATCTATTTCTGTTCGGGAACATTATCTGTTGCTAGAGCTTGTTTGTTACTGCCAAAACACCGCCGTTTCATTGATTGTGAAAAGGATGCATCTTGCGTAACTAAGTCAAGACCGTATTTGGTGCAGGTTTATGCACGTCAGCTACTGAATCCGGAATCGGATTTGACAAATGATGCCAGAGATACAACAGCAACAGAGATATTTTTAACGGCAATGGATGCATTAAATGCAAGGAAGAGGGTCGATATGTGGAAGACACCAAGGGGCCTTTTGCCTGTTCAACCCTTTTCAGACTACCTTCGGCACTACTTTGGAACAATCTACAACGGCTATACAATTTTCAAGAAGTGCAAGAATGTACCAATATCCCAATGGGATGGAAATTACGTTTCGATGTTTCACAGCTTGGATCCGAGGTGCTTGCTTGGTTGCGAGGCTTGTGCTCTGTGCGTTTCGGTACAAAATAAAGAATTAGTCACCGCGAAGCTGATATCTATATTTTCAGTGAGAGAAATTTCGGACCTAATGAACACATCGCTTTCTACTTCGAATCTCTGGTGTACACAGACTTGGGTAAACAAGGTCAGCTCGCGAAAACATATGGTGAGGGCCTCCTGGAGGTAACGGTTAAAGACTTCGGAAAATGGGCTACGGAGATTGACGTAAAAGCGACAGACAAGAAAGGCGACCAGCATTACGTTTGGGTTGTACCCCACACTTCTGTGCAATACGGTACAATAACGACAGTCGTTAGTTACCGGATGATTTGGAAATTCAAAAGCATAAAAATGGGGACATAAAACCAAGAACACCAAATGTGTCATGGAAGGTGTTTTAAAAACCCAAAACAGCAACATCCTATTCCAACTATAGGATGATGGGCATTGTGACTTCAAGGAACATAGTTGTTGGTGAAGAACTCTACTTGGACTATGTTCGTGAGTATTTTTCACAATACGCAAAACACACATTGTACCAGCCAAGGTAGATTGGACTTACTTAAAATGCTTATTTCAGTGAAAATACATCCTCCAGCATCTTTCCAATGAATATTTCTATAAAATCAGATTTTCCATTTTTTTCCATTTCACCTTAGTGATATTTTTTCATCATTTCACTTCGTTGTTATTCATGCAATGTATTACTAAAAACTACTGCAGTAGTTTTAAGTTTAGTTTATTACACATTTTATTTAAATTTTACGTTTTACAGTGTGTCACAAAAATACTATTTCATTTATTTTCAAAGCCGACATCCTTTCTTCGCATTTTCCTCAAACTTTTATGAAATTAAAAAAACTTTTGGCCCATGCCATCCCCATTTAAGATAATATGCAGTTTTTGGCACAAATTGCACATTACGTAGTCAACTACGGATGTTTCATACCGCCATATCCATTTGGGCCCCAAAAACCCAGTTTACATATCGATTACATTCGGGACTCTACCTCTTGGAAGCCAACATCCTTTTCCAAAGACACTGACGTCCTGGTGGATTCGTACTCACACTAAAATCTACGATTAATGGCTCAATCTTTTACAAGGCTCGGTTCGTCATTGGCGGCCACCGTGACCGATTGAAGAATTTCATGGTACATTCGAACCAGAGCCTTCAACCTGCTTCGATACGTCTCTTACTCTCCCTCTCTTCGCTACACGGTTTTAACGTCTGGACTTCTGACGTTACCCGAGCGTATCATCAATCTGCGATTCCACTTGCGCGAGACCTCTTTCTTGATTCAAATATACCCGAGCTCAACCTGTCACCCAAATAGTGCATGCAAATACTTTAACCCCTTTATGGTCTATCCGAACCTGGAGATTTGTAGTTCGAAACACACAACGTCACCGCATGAACGATCTACACATGCTCCAACTACGTTCTGACCCATCCTTCAATTTCATCGACAAGAACGACAGGTTATCTGTCCTTTCAGTAACATACGTGGATGATCTCTTACGCACTGGTGACGATGATTTGAAGCAACTATCTCTCAAAACGGAATCACGCTTCGATATGAAACCATCAGCTTCTCTACCGTGAGATTTGTCGAGATTCCGACTTTAACATGACAACGAATCAGCCATCTAGAAAATCCAGCGGCGCCACTACATGTCTAAAGTGGAAACCCTCTATCACTACGCCAAGTTTAAAGACTTCAGATCAATGGGAATGCGCCTCGCATGGATTTCTCACACGAGCCCGATTGCCTTTTTGAAATATCGACACTAGCGCAAATCACGAAAAATAACTTCACGTCCACAACTTCAACCATTATTCAGCCTCTCAACAAAGCAATGCGCTATACGAAGCGTTACGATGTATCGATCTCGTTCCAAACCCTCAACATTTCTACACTAAAAGTCATAGGATTCAGTGATGCCTCCTTCGCCAACAATTTCGATCTCTCCTCTCAACTCGGATCCATCGTATTCCTTTCAGACGTGAACTCCACGGCAATCCCAATCGCTTTCAAATCATATAAGGCGAAAAGACTTTGTCGTTCTGCAATGGCCATTGAATTTATAGCGTTTTCCGACCTCTTCGACACATCCTTCACCCTCACCTCCGAAATTAGTACACAACTCAACCACGGCATCCAACTGAATCTCTTCACGGATAGTAAATCCCTATTCGAAATCATCTCTAAAGGGTCCTGTACGTCAGAGAAGTGCCTCATGTTGGACGTCGCGGTAGCTGACGGTCTGCCGAAGCCAATTGCACAAGCAATTCTGCGCACGATACTTTCTTCCTCCTCACTAGTTCCTAACCCTGTACGATGGATCATTCTCCACAGTAGTGACACTCCTACCTGATCGCCTCCTTAACTTCCCTTTTATTTTGAAACCTACTTCGAAAGAATTTCCAATTCAACTAGTTCACCTCCTTTCTACGTTCACTTCATCATCAACTCTATCTTCCAACACAACACAACATCTCCCGTCGCCCTTCATGATCCGAATCTTTTCATACAATCCGTCATTTATTTCTTTCCATTTTATTATCCTTCGTCAAAATCACCCGCTCTTAATCAACCTTCTTCCTTTCTCTCTCATCACTTGACTTCCCTATTTTCAACTTAATCAACTGTAACAATCACACTGTTATGTTAACCTCTACTTCCTACTGCAACCTGAGCACCCTCAACAACTGCATCGATCACCTATTATCTTATATTAACACCCAACTACATACTTTAAAAACTAGAAAAGAGAACCGAATCACTCTACCTTATCCTTTCGTCTTGGTATAATCTAAGCAAAACAATACTCATCTTCACAATTTTGAAAACCTTCTACCGCTTTTGATCATCCTATGAACCGATACTACATGGAAGTAATGTTATTGACATATATAAAAAAAAAGAATATATATACGAAAACCTATTTTACATATCACTATTTTTTCCTCGTGGTATAACCAGAGCATAGTGATGCTCATCTCCACACTATTCGGACAACCTTCCACCAGACCTTTCAGGTACATGTTCACATCTCTTGACAATTATTCATAAGACCTGGTACATATCACTGGTATCTCCCTACCGTTCTTGTGCGCTCTTACAAGTGGGTGGACTAATCTATCTTGATCTATCTTACGCATTCACTCTTACATTTCTTTTCTTTAAATCACACATACAAGCAAACATTTCCTCATAAAAAAAAGTTTTTCCTAGTAGGGTAATTAATTATAACTTCGCTTTGCCATGATCCTGTTCAAGCGAACGCGTGGAATGATTAACCAAGCCACTGACCTCTTCCGCCAAAAGCATGACCCACAATATATTCGACACTCCGTTACACTATTCAACCATCTGCACGTGTGCCACATTCTAACTGTACAATTATACCGTACTGAAGAATGACCCACGACACCAAAAGACAGTTAGATCGAACAACTAGATCTAGGTTAAAATATACACGTCGAATCAATCTTGGCCTACTACAATCGCTTTCGCTTACCAGGATAAGTGTCTCGGATTAGCTTTTGGCATTCTTCTTAGTCTATAGGAATGCCACCACCACCATTACCTTCTCCTTTCTCTTCAGTCCCTCACTTTTATTTGCTACATTAAAAATACGGTTAAATGTCCTTATCGCCGCGGGTATTGATATCCTAGCACCCTAAAAGCCACCCCTTCCGTATTGATACGGCCTCATTCGCAGGTGAGTCACCCTATCTCTTGGTCTTCCCAGTTCTTGTCCTCCTTTTGCACGACTCGACTGCCACATGCTCAGTTTCTGTCTCCTCCAAAGCTTAAAATCGGTAAGCACATAACGACACATACTCACCCCTCTCTATAGTACAACTAATACTGTCACTCCACTAGCCTTGTATCCAAACCTCGTTAATCGCATACACTACTGTCTACAATTACTACGCTCCCCTGGATTACCAAAATCCACATCAAAGCTACTACTCAACATACACGCTGCTTTATTCGACCACCTGGCGCTTATTGTAAATCGCCACGACTACAGCAGTTTCGTCACCTACCAGTGTCATTCGACATGGTAAAAGAGGCATGTGAAAAGAACAACTAAACCTTAACTTGAGGAAGGTAATTCACAAACTATTTAGTATAATTATTTAAGTTATTAATAATGATTTGTGATTATGATTTAAGTTATTAGTTATGACTTAATTGATGATTAATAATCATTTGTGATTGGAATATGAATAATGAATCAATTCATTGAATGTGTTAGCAGGTTAAACGCATAATTGATAATGAATCAATTCATGGGATGTGTTCGTAGGTGAAAGCATAATTGGTAATGAATCAGTTCATGGAATGTTTTCGCTGGCTAAACGCATAATTGATACTGAATCAGTTTATGGAATGTCTTTGCAGGTTGAACGCATAATTGATAATGAATCAATTCATGAAATTTGGACGCAGGTAAAGCTGATTGATCATGTATCAATTCACGGGATGTTTTTTTGAGAACTCACAGAGGTAACACATAAGGAGACGATCTTTTTGGTATGGAACCAAGTTGATACCATTCAGTCTAAGAGCGACGGTGAATATTACGCATTGTTATTTTTTATTGAAAGCGCGCACCCGTCACCCGTCGACGAGGAGAGTTGAAAGTTAAGCCGACGCGATAGAAAAGTATTTGGAAGTCAATTTGTTGATATTACTGTAAAGATGTACAGTGTAATCAACTAATACAAATAAGATTAAGTGCAACCACCGTCGTGTTTTTGTGACGAGAGTCGAGTATCGAAAACATGTGAATATAATAATTTGAGTTTTTTAAATTTTGAAATATAATTAGTAAAATAAATTTAGCCACCATAACTGAAATTCAACTAGGAATCAATAAAGACATGTTTTGATTGATTTGGTTTCTGATTGCTCAAATTGTATTATTGATTTAAATCAATCAGAAATTTTGACTCAATCAGAAAATTCTGTTGGTGGGTACCGAAAAAGTAAAGTAAGCAAATGTTTTCATTGCTGGTCTTGGGATGTTGTTGAACTTCACCAAAAATGATAACGTCCGGTACGATACCACTGTCACAGAATAAACTGGTTGCTCTTCGGAAATATTAAAAACACATTTTCCACTTCCGCACAACTCCACATTCGCTCTTCGTAAGGAAGAAACACGGAAATCACACAAACAACCGTTACAAACAAGTAGTTTGATCTCCGACAAATCAAACATGCAACCATCCACCACTACCGACTTTCAACCAAATTCACCGAGATGAAGGATACATCATTGAAACCCGCAACGTTCACCAATTCACCACCATTTTCAGGAAGGCAATGTGGATATTTTACATAATTAGGGAACTGTTAATACCATCAGTGATCAAGAAATCACGCGGAACGTTTCTGGAGATACCCAATCTACCGCAAAAATTACTGACAGACGAAACCCATGATTTGTAACACCGTCGTCGCTCGAAAAAGCAATGACAATTCTCTATTCAGATGGATTAAATGGTGAAGACATGAACGATGTAGTTAAAACTTTAAAAGTTCCAAATTCAATCCGACTGAAGAAGGATATGAAAAATAATTAATATCAAATAGAGTCTTTGAACTTAATGTAGCATTAACTGCTGTGTTCGAGGTTATGCTTTATCGAACTGAAGGCAATCACACATTATCCGATATAGGATTGAATATATATATATATGTTACACAATAAGTTTAAATGTTACAAATATCAATAGAAAAGGAAATAAATTGGTCTGGATTGTAGTGCAATTCACTCTAGAGAGAGGAGGTAATGCAGTACAAAATGGAACTCTAGATGCTTTGTTCTGATTAACTTGTTTTGCCTCTTGCGCTCCACCAAAAAGAGAGGGAGGGATCGTAATGGCGCAGGTGGGGGTAGATGGATGAGGCTGCAGTGACAGTTGTCCGAAGGTCCGTGTGCCACTCCGAAAGGAGGGAGGTTATCGGGACAGACTACGATCTGGGAAACTATTGTAAGTAGGTACAATTTCTTGCTGGTATTGTGAGAGGAACCGTCCGTCAAATAGTTGTGGTCGAGAGGCGCCGAACCAGGACGTCGCTTGTTAGGCGAGGTGAACGACTCGCACGGGCGAGGAGGTTACCTTACCGTAGCCGAAAGAGTTTCGTATTCAATGACGAACGAAAGTTTAAGGACGATTGAAATCTCGAATGTTATTTTATTTATTGGAATTGAGGAGACGCACACGCAAAAACCCCTTAAGGAGGTTCCACCTGCCGTGGAACGACAGGAGGGGGAGCGTACAGTACAAGGTATCTGAGTGGGAGCCATAGGTACATGTTAATAGGCGACAATGTCCAAAATACACGTGGAGATTTTGAAAAGCCAGCCCAAACATGTGGTGCTACACAAAAGAAAGAATATGAAAAAAGTAACTAAAAAATACAAGTGTCAAAAAACTAATTGTACCTCATGCAGTACTAAAACACTATCCATAACACGAAGTGCATCGGAATAAAAATCATCTACGAAACCAGCTATCCCTCGAATGTCGAATTCACCACGACGTGCAGACTGTGAAACCTCACAATGTGCACGTATTCTGCATGTATCAGCCGATTCACGGATGCTCGTCGCAAGACAGAAGTTATACATGTGTAGAACAAGAAACGAACTTGATAGTCAACCGAAGGATCCCTGGGATGAGCACAATGCTCCTCTTTTTAATGATGAAACGTTCAAACTACCAGTTCTTGATCGACTTTCTGGTGGTATTTCACGTTCCGATATTATTGGCATTGATCCTGCAAGACTCGTATGTGAACGTGACTCATCATTTTTTGAATTAAAAGTTTTCCAAATTGAAATCGTTCTACGGGGTTATTAGGTATGAAGCAAGCTGGCATGATGCCCCAGAAATATTTAAATATTTTGCACAAGGCAAGTCGTACATAATGTACACCCATTGTTTCGTGAAGAAATACCAAAGTTTACAGTCTACTAGACTGCAGAATTGATAGTTTGACAAAACGACATGTACTGAGCTATTTGCAGCCTGCGAGTCACTTAGTCACCATTTATCCCTTCCTCCCTCTGAGAACGAGGAAGGGATAAACTGTCAAAGTGAATATAAAGATGTAGGAACACTCAACCGTCGACCAGGTCCGAGAAAAATTTCTGCAAATTCTAGAGAAATTAGAATTAGCGGATTGGAGAGTTTGAATGCACTAGCACCAAGTTTATAGACGGATAGTACGAAGAAACACACACAAGATGAAGAATTTAAAAGAATGAAGGCAGAGACTATGGATGCGGAGGGAAGAGAATTGAGGAGCACATTATAGTCTATAGAAAAGACAGAAAATATGCTTGATAACGCCAAAATCGAACAGCAGAAATCATTTTACGACAGTCTTCTTCAAATATTCATGTCGAAGCAGAGCAACACCGCCTAGAGCTTCTAACGTAACCCAAACTCTCCACTTACCTGCAATTCCATCTCGAATTGATTATTTGTGACCATTTTTATTCTATCACGTGCAATATTTGTTTGAGTATGTAAAAGATTTTAAAATTGTATTACCGGTTCTCTATTTACTTCGTTCTGAGCATGGTTTAATGGGTATTGTAACTTTTCTTCCGTTCCTCTTTCAGCAATAAAATTATGTAGTTTACAACACACCATAATGAAACTTTATTATCAGTGACCATAGAATTCCCCATCTGTTCAATAGGATCCCGAAAGTCTGTTCGATCATAATTGGAAAAGAAGAATGGTAGAAATTGAAATAGTCCTGTTCTGGCGACACAGTCCCAGATTATAGCGTGATGAGTGATCCGGTATTTCTATATGCATGGTCACCAACAACATCAGCCCAAGGTGTAATAATACATTGGGATAGTATATCAAATAATTTAGTTCCTTCTATTGCCGTAGCATCATGAGTACTTTCCGCGTGTTTCACACTGACAAATATGAATTTATAATCTGCAGTCACGGCAGCTTGCACAAAATTACAAAGAATACCTTCCTATTATAATACTTCCTCGGGTCTTCTTTATGATCTGAACTTGGTTTCACAAGTTTTACTGCAATTCCGTCCAGTGCTGATGACTCCATTTAATGGAGAACGCATAATTACTCTAAATGTCTAGATTCATCTCGGCATGCAGATTACGTCACGGGGCATTGTATGTTCCGCAATTTATCAGGAGAATGTCTATTGTTTCATGGAAGACAGAATAAACAGTAGGACTCGAAACTCCGTATGGCCACGAGACATCCAATTACGAGGCACCTGCTCGGATACGAAGTGTTATTATGAACATTATTTCCACAGAAACCGATCTGTTCCTGGCATTTTTGTTTTTGTTTACAAAATGGGGCGATTATGTCCCTCAAAATTATAAATTGTTCGAACGTCATCCTATACATTCGATGAAATTCAAGTTCAGTCAATTGTGCACAATGCTCTTCAAATTTGAATTGAACTCGAGCCTGCACTGGACCGTTCTCCTTTGTCTCATCTCGTCTTATTTATTTTATTATACCATTAATTATTGTACAAATCAGGTTGATCCTTTCTCTAACGTTATTGCATCTGTTTTGTCACTTTTTAATCAAATAGGTTACCATGTTTTTATGATGGTCGTACCCATTGGAAACAGAATTCTCCAACAGACTGTTGCGTTTATCTGTGTAGTGAAGCACATTCTGTACCAAAGTTTATTATATTTATGCATTGTGCTTCTCTGTTGGCAGGAATAAGAACATGTACAATGATAGCTCGAATTTTCCTGGAAAGAAAAAGGGGGTCTTTTTAAACGATTGTGACTGTTATTTGTGTTGCTCTGATTATTGGGTCATTCCTTGATACATGTTTTTGCTCTGAAAATAAAGGTACCGTCTTTGGTCAAAAATATAATCAATTGTGATATTTATGTTTATACGTTTCAGTACGACTCGTACTCGTTCTCGAACTCGAACTCGAACACGTACTCCACGGTTAGGCGCAATACCTATGAAGATATTGGTATTAGTATGCGTTCTCTTGAACCGATTTCTGAATTCATGTATTCGCCATTGTTAAATAAACACGCTGTTGTATATTGATAGAAAGAGAGAGTGAGCTATGGAAGTATGAAGCTAGACTTTATTATTTTCTTTTGAGATGAACTATGTATTCTAAGAGGCAAGTTTAGGCCCTTTTTAGACATTTCAAAACGCACCTTCTCCTTCATTCCTCCGAAGATTTAC
>JAULBU010063368.1:0-11292 GCA_032358235.1 Odonthalia washingtoniensis
GTAATAAAGTATATGTTATATCCTCAGAATATAACGTAGATATTATTACTTGTACCATGACAGGCTGTCATGGCATTTACAGTGTTTAATGAAATCATTTATATTAGTTTACTAAATGTAGCTATAGTGATAATTATGTAATGCAGTGTACATAAGAAGAGACAAATTGAAGATAAAATGACAGGAAAAAATGAAAATAAAAGTACTAGCTGTCTTTAACGTGATACACATTATCAGGACCGTAATCAAGAAAAAGTTCCCGACCAATTGCAATAGGACATAAAACACGAATATCCAAAATTTTGTAAAAAGTTGCAGCCGCATCAGTTCTCAACTTTCTGTTTTGCACGAGAGCGCAATTTGTAGTTCTTGTATTATCCAATCTGTCGTTAGCCGAAGATTTATATCCGGCGAGATAATGGAAATGACTAATGTATCTTGAATGCACCAAGGGGCAGCTACAATCCATGCCTTATTTTTCGATCCATCACTTGATGTGAATTTATGTGAACAATTGGCACCGTATTTCAGGAATTGCGCTTTAGATACCGAAAGTAAACCCTCACCAAATGTTTTTGTAATTGAATGATTCCCGCCGGTATTACCGTAAACCAATGATCCATAGTAATGACCAATGAGGAAACCTTCATCAATTGTCTTTTCTGCGAAAACCCAGACCAGCTTAATCATGTTTAATTGTGGATGGTTTCAGGAAAAAACCTAGTGCCCCTGCTTCCATTTCAAGCAACATATTTGTAGGTATTCCATTAAGGGCTTGATTCCATGATATTTTCCACTTGTCTAACGGTATGGGAACACCGTTGTTATACAAAGATGAATCCCCAATGGCTTGTGAAATGAAATGACTAACGTTCTTAGGGAATATCGGAATTGTGGGAAGTCCAGGAGGAATGTCCCATATGTCCCTTCTTTTTTCACGGCAATGGCTTCCAGGTATCCTAAATATTGCTGTGCATCAAATAGATCTTCTTCCGTTCCATTAATGTCGGATTAATTGTTGAGTAGCTGACCAGCGAAAACTTCGACCAGTTGTGCCCTGGAGCATTCCAAACAGTTATCATCCATATCACCACCGACAAATTTCCAATGTTTTGAAAGAAGCATACATGTAATTACAAAAGAAAATGTACCGTGAATCCACAACCAACTCAACAGGATAGGTAAATTTGAGGATAATATCCATCATCTACTGTCTTGACTTTTGCTCTGGTCGGAGCATTGGTCTTCGACCGGAAGACTTTATCTGAGATGAAGGAATACCTTTTCGTCGATAGGGACCCTTGGGATGTTATTCATTTCATTGGAACATTATTATGCTCCGGGATGAACATAAGTAATGAACCCAGAACGAATGTAGTTTATCCTTTCAACGCGTTATCCCATACCTATATCATACCATTCTTACAGAAGTGTACTGCATGTGTAATCACAGAGAGATGCGTGAGACCGGGTGTTCTTGGATCTGATGCATAGTAATCCCTTGTCTTCGTGTAATGGAACGATGTTTCCTCCACACTGAAAACAATTAATTCAGTCTTGTTGCCTTTTACAATTTCATCTTATTCGGTGTCTTCCAATGGTATAAATTCATTCTTCGACTTAATATGTTGAACCCAGAAAGAAAATTGCATTGATGAACAAAAAATATGCGCATGAATTCCTGGTGTCAAAACAGATTCCGAGAAATCTACCAATTCTTTCATGTCTTCTGCTGTGAACTGATTGTGATTTGAATTTGTATAGTCGTTTTTATATCTAATGTTGTATAATGGGTCTGTTAGAATAAAATGAACAATATCTTGTAGAGTCTGGCCCATAGCATCGTTATGCGTATCAGTGAGGGACTGAAAATCGCAGTCATAGCAGCAACAATAGTTGTGCATACTTAATTTCAGCACTTCCATTGCTTTCAATCCCATTGTAGTCAGCTCATCTGAAGCTGCTGGTTCGACCTCATTTTCCTCCTTAACTTCTGTCGCGATATCCGAAGATTGGATTGGGGATGTTTCCATGTCTTGGTTTCCACCAACCTTAGATTTCTTCTTATTTATTTGCAATTGTTCGGAAGACGATGAACTTCCACGCTTACTAGTACCTGTTTCCGTTTCCTCTGAAGGGAAATATACGTCCCCGATAATTTCCATACTGTTACTAACTGGAACGGATAAGTTGAGAGGCTCGGATACATGACCAGGTATACCAGAAAAGTATTGCGGCAATTCCAAACTGTGCGGATCAAAAATGAAAGGTTTCAGCATCGGAGCTGACTCCAAGTTGGAATCGTGGTCGTACAACGAGATGTTGCACAATATTTTGTGTACGTTGGTAAGACATGAAGATGCGATGTAACTAAATGCTGTGTATACTCTGTTTGTTCTTTTCCAAGCTTGTTCGGACACCAATTCTTCGGTAGTGACTGGTTCATCATCTACCATAAATATTTTTTTCTTGAGTAACTGGAGAAAAACCATTGTTTCTTGTAGAAAGAGCATCGAATCTTGATGTTGTTTGGGTTGTAAAAGATGTACGGTGACATCATTGTACTGACTAGAGGAATGTCTAATGATGTTGCCAGTCTTGCCCACGCCTTTAAAATTGTTTGGCAAACGAACCCTATTCTAGTACCAGAGAAATGTTTGATGCTGAGAATATTTCTATTACGCGTCTTAGAATTTTTCCTTGGCATTGTCTCCGAGACAAATGAAATGCTGTGGTAAAAGAGGAAACATTCGAAAGTTGTTGGGATAGACATTTTTAATGGGTTCCGTCTAGGTCTTTCCCAGTTGGCTGGATGATCATGTGAATGAATGTTGGACCAACTAATAATCCAGTTGAAGTGAAATTGTCAGTGAACAAGTCAGTGAACATTTGCAGTGTGCGTTCATCTATAAAACCATATGTGTATATGGCGAAAGACGCACGAGCTATCTGGCGCACTTACTGAGAACCCATTTTTGCTAGAAGCCTGTCACCATTACCTCCTATAGACTCGAATACCGATTGTTTCAAAGCCTTTTTTCTGCCATTCGCCTTGCTTTCGAAACGTGTTGTTATGCGCTTAGAAATCCGGTCTTGATGGAACCTCAACCAATCCAGATAATTCTTGAAGTTGACATCCCTGTAGTTGAATTTTTCTTTGAAAGATGAACCGGATAAACTGTCAATAAAGGAAAGTAGCAGAAATCGAGTGAATTCAGATTCACTGGCTGAGTTTTTTCGGGTAGAGCATTTTCCAGTAGAGGTTGAAGATGGCATGTTGTGGTTTTTCTCAGTTCCGTGTTGAAAAAGAAGTTTAAAACTGTTGGTGAATGGGATGAAGAATGTTGAAATTGATGTAAAATGCTTGTCGCTGATGTTGGTGGAGAAGAATGTATGGAGTGTGAAGTTGCTGTTAACATGATCAAATTGTACGGCGTTTCTTTTAAGTTGACTTATGTGTGAAGACGTTTATGATGCTGATATGATGACTTTGAAGAAAGTGTTGCTGTAAATGTATGATAACGCCTATGTAATGTCGCAATAATCGAGTACAGGCGCAATTACCGATGTTGATGGTGGAAGGATATGAACGAACGGGAAGAAGGTAACGTAACGGTAGCAGTACCGCGATGTTATACCCGGAAAAGTTATATAATGTTCTGATCTGGTATATATTGTAGAAAATTGAATATTTAATTTTCCGCACGACGTCGGGAGATGAAGAAAAAATGTCAAAATTTTCCTCCACATGGAGGCCGAAAAATTGCAGAAAATTAAATAAATAATTTTTTACAACAAAAAATCAATTAGTCAAAATTAAAATCAAATCAATTAGTTAATTTTCGACATTTTTGGCATCCATATGGAGCACAAGTTTTTGCAGAAAATTAAATATTTAATTTTTTGCAACAAAAAATCAATTACTTAATTTTCTGCAATTTTTCGGCCCTTATATGGAGGAAAAATATTAGAAAATATTTGCAAGTAATGCTTTCCGCCCCGAAAATATGTTGCAATATACCACGGGTGAGCACAACACACCCGTACGCGGAACAATTATTGCGTCGTTACAGAAGCACCGTTCGGTTAAGAAATTCATACAACAGTTCCGTTTATGATAACAACATTTCCGCTTATGATGACAAAGACAACGAACCGATCATCAAAGGCATACAACTGAAGCGAGGTCGGTGTCAAATCGCAATATATTCTGTTCTATATAAACGCACAACAATACGAGATCCCACTTCACAACCACCAGTCATCAACTGACTTTACGATATCCTTCTTCATACCAGACGTCGTCAATTAACTTCAATATTTCTCAACTACAACATAATACGTTTATAATCAACTATGTCGTCATGTTCTACATATGCACAGGGAAAGTGTCTCATGCATCGCTACCTCCCGGCAAGAGATGAAGAACTATTACACAAGCTGGTTCTTGTATAGGAAAGCGGTGCCGATGCAGCGGTGAGGGGTATAGTTCCAGATGTTTCTGTTGAACTATACCGTCTAGATGATGATTCCGTTGAAGTAGTGAATTCATCCCGAGGTTCCGTGGAATTGATTTTACGGATATGAGTGCAGTCCTTGTTGATACAGCGAAAGTGAGGACTGGAAGTGGAACGAACTCTGGGAGTGTAGCGAGATGGGCGACGGCTGCACCGGATGACATATTGGACAGAGTGTCAATAATCGATGTCCAAATCAAGGCGATGCATAAGGAACGGGAATATCCGTATTAGGAAAACAATGAAAGTGGTACCAACCCAGCAATCCTCCGTGATTTGGAATCAGAATATGGTGTTCATTTCTGGGATTCTAAAGCGATGAAGGTTATCGCAGTTCAACGCGCGAACAGGGATGGTAATGAGGAGACAGATAGCGGGAGGTCTGTTCAGGTTACAGACTTTCGTCTTAGTAATTATGTGACTCTCCAATTATGGCTTCGAGTAAGACAAGTCAGAAACATCAAGAACCCTCTCAGGGATGTCAGCACCGAGCGTCGTGATAAATTCGTTAAATCCTTTGAACAAGAGCGATATCAAGTTGGTTTCGGAATGATCTCTATGACTTTCGAATCTGAAGATGTTGGCGGAAAGTATACTGGTATGTCGCAATTCTGCAACCAGGAAAGAGATAGAATTGTACTGAAGTCTGACAAGTCATTAGTTATTGTGGGCGGGACACATCTCCTGTCCGCACTCCAAGTTCTTGGTGGAAAGGTAACTTCGGAAACGAATTGGGAAAAAGATCGTATTCGTGTCGCTATTCTCGTACGTACTGACAAGGCGACCATGACACCGTGGGAAGTTTTAAATCTCAGCAGGTCTCGAAACATATCATCATCGAAGACAAAAAAGGACATTCCTTTCATTGACCTCATGAGCAGTGTCATACGATATGCTGAGACCTTTACCGAACAATATAAGATACTCTTTGAAGAAGCGAGGACAGTGGATATTGCTAGGGACATGGAAAGGGCAACTTTTCTTGATACGAAAAGTAACTCAACATACGAACGGTACGCTCGTTAGGGAAAGATGCTTGTCAGATTCAAATCTGTCATGACAAGGATCAAGACCATACAGAAGTTTGGAACTGGACAAAATTCTGGTGAAAGAGGGGTGACGTAATTGGACAGTGGAATTCTCATAAACGGTATGGAGGAGAAAATAATTTACCTAATGGATTCAGCTGAAGATTATTTTGGAAGCACAGAAAAGGGAACATTTGATGCAACTGTTTTCTATCGGCTTGGTAATAATTTCTTAAGTTCTATACAAACATTGTTGGAAGCAATTGCGGACGGTGAGTGTGATTTACCGGAAGGAGAAGTTTCGAAGACAATGCAGGAACTAATGGGCATTGTAATACCAGAGACACGAACAAGGAAGAAAACTATTCATGCGACCTTTTGAAATCACATGCGGCTTTTCGAGTATGGTGTTGGAAATAGGTCTAGAAAATTGGTTACCAGTGCAAGTGCTTGCCATGGCAGACTTGTCGAAAAAATAAGGCAGTAATTTTTCAAAGAAAGTAATGATAGTGGAAATATAGCAAAGCAAACAAAAGGAATGGGTGTCCATGGAATTATTCCAGCACACACGAGAAGCAAGAAAAGGCAGCAATATGAAATTATTGACCTACAGAGTACTGATAAGGAAGAACCTCGAGCCAAAAAACAGAAGGAAAAGGCAAAGAATCCCATATTGTCTGACATGGAAGAAGATACGCCAGATATTGAGGCATCGACAAGTGGTGGAAGGTCAACATAAACAAAACGAAACGTTTTACCTGCTAAGTCAACATCGACAAAAACATTTAATACAATGGTGAGTCCCTTGCCATGGTCTACCATGGGAAATAACATCGGCCCTTATGATAGCAAACCACCTCGAAATGTTATGCCGCCTGGATGTAGTGCTATGTGGAATAGAATAAACAAGATGTGTAGATATGTAGTGACCATTAAAGATATTCTACAACACAGAAGACGCAATGTAACAGAGTATACGGTCAATGGAGTTATGAGGGAGCGTAGATGTCAACAAATACGGGCGAGACAAATCAAGATTTACAGGAGGGACGGAAAAGGCAAGATAGTAATGGCTGTAGAAATTTCATATGATACAAAGACTCTGCTGAAGTCGGTACTAATCCCAGATTCTCATCGTGCGCACGTTTTTTCATGTACGATCAATTAGTAGCATTGAGAGATATTGCTTGGATGTGGGATGCTTACATGCAAGCTTAACATATGGAACTTCACAGAGATCACACATAATCGGTTAAATGGTTAAATGCAAGAAGGAATGTTGAAAGAAGCTGTGCACTTGCGTACATATGCAGAAAAACAGCAACTGGATAGTGAAGGGTACTGCATTCTGCAGAGTATGTCTGATCCTTTGGATATGGATGAGACAATTAGAAAGAGGTATATAGAATCGTTTCAGGAAAACCATGAACTTTTTGCACAGACAATTGGTGCACTTTTTACTGAAATTCAAACATAATTTCTTGGCGAAGAGGCGCTGAAAGATTGAAGCAATAGAGATCATTGCAGTCAAATTATCAACACTGGTAATTCTGTCAATGACGAACATGACATAAACAATGGCATTGGACGTTACTACAGTACAAGAAGTCTACTTGAAAATCAAATGGAAATTCATCGAGATTATTAATTGATAGCTGAACTCCGTTCTGCACTGTAATTATGTATTGGAATGTTGTGCGCCTTTTTGAATTTAGAAAACAATTATAAATGGCCGACGAAAATTCCAAACGGTGGGAGCCTCTTTCTCATCACTGGTAAGGATTGTCTACCACAACATGATCACAATGACTTCGACGTCAGGAAGAGTGGTTCCCCCGGTTCATTCATAGTCACAACTGCTAATGAAGGTGTATCGTTATGGATAGCTTCTGGGTCCCATCGTTATGTCTATTTCAGCCAGGACGAAAAGAACAGAATTTTGCAAGTTGTTTGGAAATGCATGAAATTCAAATCCCCACAGTCTATTTCCATTGGTGATGGTTACGTTCAGCATGCAGGGGCAGGATGGAATAGAACAGGAGCACTGAGGTATGACACGTATATTATCCCGGACGGTAGCAATTTGAAGGATGCTATTTCATACGCATATGGATGTAGTTTTCGCAGGAAAGGTCAACGGCTATCTGTCACATCGAAAAGTTCAAGTAGTCCTTCGAGTTGTGGTCATAGCGACGAAAAACCCGATGAAAGTGATAATAAAAAACGTGATAGAGATGGATCTATGATAAATTGTCAGGAACAGAGAAAAGTGAAAGGAAGTAGAAAATATGTAGTAATAGAAGAAGGAAAGTACCATAAGGAACGACCAAGAAACGCATCCAATTGGTATATATTAAAATATCTTACTATATGATATATATATATAAATCTAAATTTTTCAATGAGAACAGATACACCATATCGATCTGCAGACAAATAAAAATAACAACAAGAAACATAAAGAATAGAACAGAGGTTAGTAAATTGAATACAAAAAGATCATGACATGAGAATTAGAGTAAGAAACCATAAATGGAAGGGGAATGAAAACATACCTATTTACCTGAACCAGGGTAGTTGAAGATTAGAAGTAACCTGTAAACGAAAATCAGAAGAGGAAGTGAAGGTAAAGGAAGGTTAACAAATATGAATGGATTTGTACAAAACATTTTGAATGAATTGATAGTTAATGAATACTTACCTGTGCTAAAAAGTTGACTCATGCCATAAGTTCATCGCGATAGGAACTGACATGTACGAGTCGCTGTTGAATGATCAGAATAAGTGAACTGTCATCGTGTTGGGATCATCGTTGCAAGTTGATCGCTTATACTTGTGACTGGTTGATGAAAATGTGCGCGGATGGCGGAAAGCACGTAATGGAATTGTATGAAAACGGCACATAAATGGCTGATTAGTTGAAATTTTGATAACTGAAAAAGGAACAAAACGGTCATTTCTCGCACTGAAAAGGCAGATCTGAAAAATGTTGAGAAATCGAAAAATATATTATTGCCATTAAAACTTCCAATAATATTTTTAATAAAAAACCAAGTGAACATACGACAGAAAATAATAAAAAAATTACTCAATCCGAAAATAAAGCAATTAAAAAGTTAAGGGATCCAAAAATTTAAATGTGGACGTAGACGTTCTCTTATGTGTATGCTATCAACTAAATGGCGTGGTGTCCTCGAAATCTCTTAGAAAATACCACAAGTTTGTGGCGTTTAAAACTAGGAATGGTGATACAGATGCATGACATGCAAAAGATGGATACATCATGATGTATGGTACTGGCTCTGAAATATATAAGCAATGTACGAAAAATATTTCGGTAGTTTATTTAATTAATGTGTCGTATGATATTGTTTAATAAGGAAAACATATGCACCTATTTACCCAACTCTTGACGTCACAGAACACAGATGTAGCTTCAAACCGGATTATTCAACAGGAAATTGAACGGAAACATCTGGTATTATCATGAAAGGTTCCGATAGACAACAGTATGGATGTGGAAAGCCGGTTGGCAGTAGTGGAACTATAGCTAACTCTGTATTGTTATTTACAGAAATGGGACATGAAATGTACAAGAGCAAAGATGGTGTGCTAAACAAGTCGTTGGCTGTATCTTTAAAAACCATAGAATCTTTAGTTGGAAGGAAGGAGGTGGAAGAATATATTACCATCATATGCGACGCTGACTTCGATACGAGATTATTCTAAAAGCAAGTACCGTCAGTTAAATATTGTAAAGATATCACTGCTGAAATTGTGAGGAATTGTCGGGAAATGAAGTGAATGGTTACATAAATTGTATGAATGGTGGTGGAGTTGAAATTGAACAAATGTTCAACTCTTTACTATCTTCTCCCTGTCTTGTTTTTATTTGTTAGTGTATCCTAATATTAAATAAGTAACATGTGTTATAAAGTCAATAACGTTCAAGTACTTTGTTTTTTGAGAGCGTTCAGTTTCGAGAATAGTAGCCTATCTGCAACATGTTATACTATGGTTTGTAATTAACAAGGGACACAGTTAGAAATAGACTACTTATGGCTCACGCTTTTATGATGATGTTATAGATGATGCAAACACATGGGTTTCTGTACACATAATGGTTTCCTCCATGGTAGCAACACACGGTACAGTAGGCTAAGTGGGTGATAACATGGGGAGTAGTTGAATTTATTAGCAGTTATATATAATGTCTCATTTTAAAGATTGTTTTCTTTCTATCCGTAATATATACAGGCTGTGTGAAAGAGGCTGTATTTGGAATGAAATAAGAGAAGGTACAGAAATCAAAAAAAAATTTCCACTCCATATCGTGGAGTTCGATTCTTTGCAGAAAATGAATCAATTGATTTTTCGCAGCAAAAGATTTTTCGCCAAATCGCCTCCATCATATGGAGTGGAAAGTTTTGCGGAAAATCAATTAATTGATTTTCCGCAAAAACATCGAAGTCCACATGGTGTAGAAATAGCATGCAGTGTCTACCAGACACATATAGTAGTGCAGTTTTGACTGCAAGCTGTACACATCTTTACTGTCATAGCCGTTTCATTTAGTTTAAAGCTAATCCTCAACTTATTGCGATTGGTTTAGTGTTCCAAAATCAGATATGGCGAATCGAAGCGGCGCCATGAAACGTTCGGAAATATTGTCGTGGTCAACAGTGGGAAATTTGAAACCCCCATCTAAAGTGGCGAGAGCGGATAGTTTCGGAAGTGAGGATGTGGTAGATAAAATCGGTGTTTCTAGTTCTAACATGGTTGTGGAAAGGTGCGGTGATGGTCGAGGTCGAGGCAGAGGAAGAATTCGTGGAGTTCGTGGAAAAAGAAGAGGTGTAATGATAGAATGAGTGGAACAGGTACAAACAAATCTTCATCTATGAATGGTATTGATGAAGTGAACAATCGCGACACGGATGATATGGATTCCAGAACGGATAGTGATGTGATTGTAAATACTGCGGTAAATGGTAGAAACGCTATCGGTGTGGGTGCTCCATTGGAAGAATTTCGGCAGTACAAGAAGAAGTAAATGTGGAAGATTTCCGTAGGCTGGGAAAAGATGTTCGAAAACTAACTGCGGAGAACACGAGACTTTCTATGTTGATGAATGAGTACAAGGTTTTGGCCAATGAAAAAGCACGGGAGGTGTTGAGTAAATAAATTTCAATCAAGGGTCTGCAATCAGAAGTTATGAAATCTTATTGTAAGAATGTTGAAGTAAAAGGAATGGTGCAGAGTTCAGAAGTTCTGAATCAAGAAATTCTTAAAAAGATGGGAGATAACAACAAGAGTCGTGGAAAGTATGTGAAGAGGATGATGAGGAAAGTTCCCACGAAATATTTGGGAATTGGACTGGCAGTAAACCTGAGAATAGAGAAGTGGGAAATCAAGGAGACGTCTGAATGGGACCCATATATTGAGCAAAATGCCAGAAACTGGACGAACGAAGCAGACATTGTAATGGAGAATGGAATAAAACGGACGGACGGTTCAATTGTTGTACCAAAACCAATGACCTTTTTGTGCATTGGAAAAACATATATCCACCCTCCATCAACAGAGAGAAAGATATTATATGTTCATTACTTAGAGCTGAACTTTCATGTGGTTGAAGCGTAAACATATATCGGTCAGAAGAAATGAGGGATAACGTTGTTGAAGAGCTATCAAAAGTTGGTACTTTAGAGGGGCGTTTGAGACAGTTGTTATCTGATTTTTGTAGTGGA
>JAULBU010063379.1:0-11292 GCA_032358235.1 Odonthalia washingtoniensis
TATTGGCGAACGAATGAAAAACACAGAGAAGAATCACTTGCTGCAATTTTACAATTGTACAGTGATAAATCAGTAACATCTTTAAATGCTTCACATTTCAGTTTTTATCCTATTTATTTGAACATTTTGAATTTCAAGGAATCTGCGCGGCTAAATCAAATTGTTGAAAAGAAAACTGATTTTGCATATCTTCCCGATAGATATTAGAATGTTGATGAGGACGAAGTGGCCGACTCCTGAAAATTTGGTAAGCAATACACATCAAGTAAATCAATCAAACGTCTAGATATGTTGAAAGTCCTTCATGAGAGCGTTGAATTATCTTTACGTTCTATTACTGACACAGCTGTAGAGGATTTAGTTCGTCAGACAAAAGAAAGATTTATCTTAAAAGCCCACATTGTTATTTCTTCTTACATCGCTGATCTACCACAAGCAGAAGATATGGCCAGTGTCAAGCGAAACAATACACCGTTATCCCCTTGTCATCGCTGTGATGTTCGACGAAATAAACTTGGCTCATGCACTACTACGTGTGAACGGACTATTCGAAGAACCAATCAGGTGCTGCGTCGTCTACATCTCGGTGACATAGCTGTTTTAGACGAATTTCATTCCCTGTCTATGCTAACAATCCCACCCGTTCTCTCCACTTTTCCGTTGATTGGTATTCATCCGACCATTGATTTATATTCAAATTTCACATTTGAGGCAATGCATAATTTGTCACTTGGCGTTTCCAGAATGATCAAAGAAACCGCAAGTATCATGTTAAAGGACAAAAAGATTTTCTACTTCAATTAGAAATGCAAATGGTGATAAGAGGTCATTTAAGACAATCCGTAAGTCAATACTGCGGCTTCTTAACGGTTTTATTTCTAATGTTGAGAAACTTTCTATTGGGTATGACCTACATGTGGACTTCTCAAAGGGAATCATCAATGAAAATCTTTCAGGGCTTTTTACTGACTATGACATCCTAGGTATGTTAGAATCATCCGACTTCCACAGAATTGATGATGTTTCTCCTTTTCTGGGTACAATAATTGACCGGTATTGCGGGGAAACGACCAAAGCGCCCGTGAAAACTGTATTTACGTCCTATGTTAATCTTCTGAAAGATATAACTGCCGTGGACGCACGCCTGGGTGGACAGATGAAGATTTGACAAGGCTAGATCGAAGTATACAAGACTTTAAAACTATTGGTAGGAGTATATTTTAACGTTACAAAAAATCTGGTATGGGTACATCTAAGTGGTACTTATTAGATCATTTGTGTATTGAATTGAGAAGGACAGGTGGGATTTGTTATATGAGTGGTGGTTTGTATGAGATGACACACAAATGGGTGAAGGCGGACTGTGAAAAAACGTCAAAAAGAACTCGTAGTGCGATGTTTCAAACAATTAGAAGACAAGAGGAACGAATTTTACAATGTTCAAATGTGTACAATAAATCTATCGGTATAAATTCCAGACGAGGAGCAAATAACGTAATTATTAACCCGAATACAAGTAGGACAAATGCTGTTCGAGGGATAGTGCTTTTTTAGATAAAAGTGGGGTTTCTATAACTTTGTATGATTTAGAGACATTTTACCGTGAAATTTATAAGAAACAGAATGTACTGACCAGAAGAAATACATTAAAAACATACTTGTTCCATTTGGGGGATGTTTTGGAAAAAGAAGGAGTGCTAATTCTAATTAATCTTCTTCGAGAACGTTTGGGTGAGAAAGGATATAGTTTACCAGAATCCAGGATCGTCAAAATGGTTGTTAAAAGTTCTGCATGTCTGGATACAATGTTTCATTTCTGAATTAGATGGATAGTGGTTCGAATGAAGTCTTCATTCTAAAATCAACATTATAAATGTCTCAAAGAGTGGTTGCGAAGAAGAAATTTTATCGGTTGAAAGATCCTTGTCTGGATTGTGTAATGATTGAGGCTGAAGTTGACGATGATATACCTGTTCTATATGGATATATTATTTGCAAAAGTTTTGTCTTTTATACGTATTCGGAGTGATGGATCATGTAAACAACACCGTAAAAACAACTCTGATGATTCTGAAATACCAATGGATGATGAACTATGCTTTATACAGTTTTTCAAAGTGGTACCATCAAAAAAGATACATGTTCACGAAGTACATGCAGTATTGAACTGTATAAGGCTGCAGTGGCAAAGAACAGAAGGAGAACCAGGACAAACGCGTCCCGAAATGGTTTTTGGTCTTGTATCCATAGACGCTATTAGAGGCAAAGTGAACTTTTTTCTCGCAGATACGGAAATGAATGTCATTTCAAACAAATTGAAGAGAAAGGTTGAATATGATAAGCTGAAAAACCTTTAGACTGGATGGGCAGCAAATATTTTCTATGTCAATAGATTTTATAAACCACGTGGTGAATTGTATGAAAATAAACAAGAGGATGACATGATTCAGTAAAAGTATAGTTATTTGGATTCTTCAATATGATTTACCACAACCTTCGATGAAGAAATCCTTTTTCTATTACTTCGTCTTCGAACAATTCGTTCATTCACATGATCATAATATGATGAAGAATATTATTATTCATCACCTCTGTTCATTGTTCGTTTCTTTTATTCTTCCTCTTTTCCACTACCTTTTCGAACTTCTCGTCCTTTTACGTTCTTCTTTCCTCTGACACTACCGACTACTATTTTCGAAGTAACTTCGAAAACATAGTGTATAAAATCAATGTAACATTGACAACGTATGACGTGATTTCGAAGTCACTTTGAATATACTAGACATTGTAATGAAAGTAACATTAATTACATAGACGTTATTTTTTTAAAAGCTATTTTGAAAAATGTAGGCAACTACCACTTTCGAAACTTGTATTTCCATTGCAACCATCTCGTCTAAGCGGTTGTTTTGCTAGTATTGCAGACCATTTTCACGATAAAACTGATTATCATAAAATATACGAGAAACCCAACCATCGTCATGACCACGAAACGTTTTCATTTCCTTGCGACGCAAAACGTGTCCTCCCAGAATGTCTACAGCGGTATCTTCAGGTACGATATGGATCTTTTCTCGGATACTATCAATCGGGCAGAGACCATACACCTTTGCTGATGTTGACAAACCGGATTCTCCTCTTGTTATATCCCAGGACAATCTTATACGATCAAGTACCTTATCGATTTCATCTGGAACGAAAGTTGAGTTCTCAATAACTTCCATATATTGCACGAAACAAAACTCTGAAAATCTATTTTTGTTCCACCGTCACCTCCCACGGGCTTGATTTATGATGAATTCCGATCTTTAAAATGTGTTGGTATCCACATGAATGATAGTGCTTTAGAAAACAAAATATTCATGTGTCCCTCTGGGACTGGTTCTTCACCTTCTTCTCCACATTCTATCATAATATAATCAAATCTTGACCCGGAGGTGGAATAAAATTTATCCTTTGCCGCAATTCGTTTCATTACCCTGAAAGGCAATTTATGACATAGACGTGTGTATCAGAGATGTTACAATCCGAAATTCTTGGCCACTCACAGCCTAAAATGAACTCGGATGCTGGGAACTCCAAGGATGTGAGTCCGAATTCACGAGGCTACATATCCATTTATTTGAATTGTTGCTGGAGAAAAGTTTTTAGTTGTCTAATACCATCTGCGCCAACCAGAGTATACAGACCAATCAGTGCAGCGTCCACCGTTGCACCAAGATCATTTGGATGAGAGTCTCGAAAGTGACATGCTTATCGAAGTTTCTGAAAAGTTGTGGATAATGAGTGGTTCACACACACAGCACCATCCTTCCGTACAGCCTCTAATATCTTGTCTGGTTGCAGTCCTTTATTTAATCCTGTTGAATTTATTTTTGTTTTTAATTCTCTAGAAACCTTGATTTCGAATTGATCCATTTGGTTAAGTGTCTCACAAACGCTGACAGACTTCCATTTAGATGTTCTGCCGTACGCTTCTTTCGTATCTGTATGACTTCCTTCGTACAGTCCAGTCAACCATGTATGAAACACCTCCCATAATTTCTATGTCATCTGCGAGGTGGTCCAGTAGAGGGAACGTTGTTTTGTTCATGCCTGATGGGCTGTAGTTTTCAAATAGTGAAACTGCCTTGTATTTGAAAGATGATATAGTTGTGCGTATTTTTTTCAAGTCTGAATCTGTCGATGCTTAATGAAGGTTTCTTCTAAATATAAGAGATTTCATATCTACGTAGGTGGTGAAACATGATGTTATTTGTGATGATGAACTTAGTCCACATAGTCTGTCCCATATGGTCTCAAGGCAGGGAGACATCTGATCGACACACATGTAATCCTTAGCTTCTAACATTCCTGCAACTCCCTTTTCCGTAAATAAACCTTGCAATGTTCCGGAACCTACACCAATTTCAAAATCAACGTGAAAACTGTAACCGTTAGAAATTTTCTGCACCACAGACAAGAAAGAATTCAACTTACGTAATGTAATTTTATGATAGGATTGTAATGGCTTAGAAGATGCGTATTGAGACAATTCTGTAGTTGTAATTCCGTGCACCCTAGAAGCATAGACAAACTCTCCTTCATCATTTTGAAGACCCCAAGATGAAGTTTATGCATTGAATCGAAGTAAAAGATATTGTAAATGTCCATTCTGGTCTGTATTTTGTCGTTGTTGAAATTTAAGAGCACTGGACATTTTGGATGAATTGACATCTTTTTCAATGATAAAGAATCCTCTTGTAAACATGTTTCATTACGATCTATTTTATCCAATTGCAATATACTTTTTTTGTGTTCAACTGATCTCAGTATCTTGACTGTGGACAGTACCATATTACTAGCCTTCACGAGGCATCGATGGCATGGTCGATTGGTTTTAACTCCATGCTTTACTGAAATTAAATCTTTTGCTTCTGGTATACCTGCTACCCACGAATAAAGTATTGGTTGGCAACCTAAAGGTACAAAATATTCATTAGTCATTGAAATCTGTCAAATGACACTGGGAGTGACTGAACTGCTGTATTCATGGCGATTTACAATAAGCGCCAGGTAGTCGAATACAGCCACGTGTGTACTGAGTAGTAGCTTCAATGTGGATTCTATAGTAGTATCCAGAGGAGTATAGAAATTATAGACAGTAGTGTATGCAATTAGCAAGGTTTAGATACAGGGCTCGTGGAGTGGCAGTACTGTAGAGGGGTGAGTATGTGTAGTTATGTGCTTACCGAGGTTACGCTTGAAGGAGAGAGAGGTATAGAATGTAACAGTCAAAGGGGTGCAAGGGAAAACAGGTGAGGCGCGCAAAACAGGAACTTGGCAGAGAGAGAGAGCTAGGGTGACGGGGGCGCGAATGTAGCCGTATAAATACGGAACGTGGGGTTGACTTTAAGGTGCTAGGATATCAATACCCGGGGCGATAACGACAGTTAAACGTAGTTTAATGTAGTAAATGAAAGTAAGGGGGTGAAGAGAAAGGGAGAAGGGAATGGTGCTGGTGGCATTCTAATAGAAGAATAATAATGCCAAAAGCGAATCCAAGACACTGATCCTAGATAGCGTAAGCGTTCGTACTAGGCTAAGAAATGTCCACGTGCATATTCGAACCCAGGGCTAGATTTCGATCCAACTGTCTGTTGTTGTGGTGGGTCATTCTTTGGTACAGTAGTCAACTGTAGTTTAGAATGTGGAACATGTGTAGATGGTTGAATCGTGTAACTATTGGTCGAATATAGTGTGGGTAGTGGTCTTGGCGGAAGAGGCCAGTGGCTGGGTCAATCAAATACCAAACTGTGAATGGTCTGATCTTTTCCATAACAGTTTCGAATCTACCGAGCATCTTCCCGACACGTACATACCGTTCATACGTGGAATATCTTTTCATATGAAGAAAATTGCTTCTTTCCATATCCCGAGCAATTTCTTTGACCCTTGCATCTTGAATGATGTGTCACACTCCTCCGAGAGCGTTTCAGCATACCGACTGGCGTAGGTATATCACTTCCTGAGACATATAAATTATACTATATAAAATGACCACATTCAGGTTACAACCGCCAACGTCTACGTGTGATGAAATATAGTACTACAAATTACTGCAAAACGAAGACGGCTGCGACACAATGGCAATAATAATTCAGATAGAGATTTTTAATTTTAAAAAAGAATAGTTTACTGACATAGTAACGGCTCAGTACAACGGTTCGGTTTGATTTATTAAATTATTAGGTACTGCCTCCTCACCCAATAGCACCCAACATTCATAATAACTAATTTATTCAATATTTCTTATATCATGCTACAGTGTACCATGATATCAGGAAAACTGTCATGGTATATACTGCATATAATAGTTCTACGGCATGACCTTCATGTCAGTCATGTCATTTAATGATACCAGTCATGTAATCATATATGTCATACACCCTATGTTAGTAACTTAGTAACATAAGATAGTAGCCGAATGCCGAGTTGAACACGGCAGTTTGGGTCATTGCATGGTATGTATGAATAGTTTTTGTATGCACCATATGACTATCCATAAATATGTAAGTCATATGCTTACGTATATACAATTCGTTAATCCTACGTATATATTTGTCCTCCTCCTTCATATTTAGCTATCATGACTCTATACGAAGAAGAACCATTATTATCATATGAACATATTATACGTTCATATACTATACTTTTTTTGGTCATATCGTTTGTTTCAAAATTATATAAAAGCAAATAATGGGACTTCCGTAATCAGTAGGCAGAATACATCCTGTTTCTATTTTCAACCGAAACAGAGGTAAATTCCCATGATTCGAAAAATTAAAATTATCGTCGCACTGCTACCCGACGAAGGATTTACTAAAATCCCTACTTTTTAATTTTTGCTAAAACCATAGTATGGTCATTCCACAGCGAATCATCTGTTTCACCTTGGGAATATACATTCTTGCAATGACTCATACTATTCAACTTCCACTGACTGCTATCATCATTACGTATAGGAACCCGAAAAGTTATTTTCATATTACAACACAACACAGTTCGACAATAGTGCGTACGACTTGAAATAACCTTCACCAAAACTTTCCTCACCACAACACTTCTTCCATACATTCTCACCACAACAATTCTTTAATTATTATCTTCGCAGCAACAACAATGTCTTCTACTACCTCCAATGCACGACTGGAATCACCGATGAATGAGTTCACATGTTTCCTGCTGTTTGGATTCATGGATAGTTACGCTCGTAACTCGTTCAATGAGAACTTCAACTACAATAAAGTAAACTTCCCTGATTGCCTTCTATGGTTCAGGAATGGTTATGATCCAATATCCAAGTCAATAAAAAGATGTTTCGAGGAGAAATCAACCAAAGGGAAAAAGCCGCTGACAATAACCGCGTTCCCGTCGAAGAAAGGGCGGTGCGATAATGTCCTTGCAGAAATGGGTTCCCAACAAGTTCGACAGATCTCTAGCGCATCCCTTTCATACGTACGCATGCAGAATAAATTCATACTAAAATTCTTTACCAATTTATTCAGAAAAAAGGAAACTTTGACTGGATTCTTGGTTGGATCATCTTTCTTCCACTTGGCCATTCAGTCCACTTCGAAAAACAAAACTAACATCCCTTTCAACATGACTGTCCCATCATCTTTTGAATTCCTTCTCTTCTTTCACAGCATTGATGTTATAACAGAGTTTATGTCAAGAAAACAAAAAAAGAAACTGTTTAACATAAAACATTACACTGGAATAAGAATTGGGTTAATTTATCAGACCCTTCTTAAAACCTGGGCAAGACTTGGACAATCTATCAACAATCGTCACGCTAGTGAAATGTTTCTCCCGTACATATACTACGTGTACGGTTCTTCTACTTTCATGGTTATATCTGTAAGACAGAATGGATTCTCTCCTTTCACACAGAAAAACATTCCATGAGTACGATTGCCACGTTGTTGATGAAGAATTGGTGTACCAACGTGCTTGGAATTGCACAACAGAACAGGATACGAAATTCCGATACATCACCAAGAAACGTTTTAAAAGCCTGCATAACATTTTGGTTAATCATATGATGTATGAGTCAAATTTCAACATGGAAACTGCACCGTTCTCGGTGCAATTCTTCTGCAAACAAGACAGTTTGGAACTACCGCAAGGCTTTTGTGACCTCCCAGGTGCTGTGTCTAATGCTCTGAATATTACCGTTCCATAAGTTCATACCACACTCTCAAAAGAGGTGATTATCATTAACGACGACATTATTCAGTTTAATCCTTCAAATGCTTCTGAAAATCGTGAGAGGCTTTCGATCTTTGCGTCTTCGGGCTTACGAAAGAAAACTAAAAGATTCTTGATAAGGTTACAGAACCGTAACACAATGCTAAAGATGAAATTGATGCTGTAAAGAATGCTTCTTCACTAAAAACAACAAAAGCTAAAGAAGAAGAGGAAATTATAACACCTGTTTCAGATACTTTGAGCTCTGCGGCACAAAACTCTATGTATCTATTGAAAAAGAGTATGCAATACTATTGCTGTTTCTACGACTATGATTTTCGAGACCTTGATGATATTCATCAGAATATTAGTGGTACCACACTATATAAAATAGTGGATTTCGTTTTGTCAGATCCTCCTTACAACACAAGTTTCAATCATCTCCAACCAAATTCAGACCACGATCAATTTGATGAGGAGGACATGTTGGATTTTGTGGAATTTTGTGATATAGTTATGAAAGAACACAGTCATCCGCATATTTTTGCTCTGCAATGCAATTTTCACCATGGGTTACACATTTCAAGTCAAAGAAAGAAGCAATCTCTTTGGAAAACCCTGTGCATGAAGAAATTGGAAAATGAATTAAGACTCTAAAGACTGTGTTCAGTGTGGAGGAAATTCCGCTTCACTGTAAAAAGAAACGTGGTTGCTATAATTCCGATCCAAGAATCCCTAAACTCTCGCATCTCTCCGTCATTGAACAAGCAGTGCATTTATGGAAGAATGGTATGGAGTGGAACCACGCTTTGAGAAGAATCAACTACAGTCGTACCGGGACCATTCATATAGTTCATCCAGGAACATGTAATGAAATGAACAACATCCCAAGAGTTCCAAACAGAGAGAAGATTTTCCTGACTTCGCAACCACGAGCCGACGATGCAAGATTTATGCTCCAAGCAGAGCAAAAAAATACGCAATGGTTGCGTCGGTAAGATTTGTTTTCAAAATGGTACTAAATATTTTGGAAAAACGAAAATGGTGCGATTTTCGTCCCCAAAAGAATTATGGGATGCCAAAAGGAATCAAAAACGTTTTGATAGAGGGTGAATATCAAAAGGGCCATATTTTTTGTTTTGGTCTCTGATAAAGATTTGGGGTTATTTCGGAAACATGAATAGATCTTCTTAAAAAATATTTTAAAAATTTCAAAAGACAAACATTTTGGGGTTTTCAAATTTTTTTGGGCAAATTTGGGGACGTAGTTGGAAATCCACACATGGTCATCACGGTAATTTTCAAAATTTCAAATTTTTTGGGATTTTCAAAAGGTTTTTGGGGGAATTGAATATTAGTAATGTGGTAGTAGTACATTTGGATACCGGGGTCGATAAGTAATATTGGCCGCGTCGATTAGATATTACATTCCAGCAAACAAGATGCCGTCATTGAACGAATGTGATTGAATTTACCAATTCAAATTTGATCATTCGTCGTGCACATTCGAATCAACGTCGGCACATGGCCTTCAATTCCATTATAATCATGAGCATAGTGGTTAGTCAGTTGTCCAGCAGCGGGCTAGGAAAAGGATGAAACGCCGTAGTACTAAAAATATACCTATTTCGCACACTATTATTGGTAATGGTAGGAGGTTGCCCATCGACAGGATGACAGATCAAGTATGGAATGATCCTAGCAGTAAACTAGAGGAAACTGAAGACTTATTTATCGACACAATAGCTCCAGGTCTGGAAGTGGATATGATAACAGCTTAATATATTTTAGCTATAGAAGCGGATGATAGTCCTGTACATGGAATGGAGGAGCTGGTAGACATGTTCCTGGATTTGCGCCTTTCGAATAGTGATAAGATGTGCAACTCTGTTTTATCTACACTGAAGAAGAATTGACACAGATTAGTAGATTTCTGTTCAAAATTCAGAGACATGGAAAGCATCAAAACACACAAGAGAAACGATACATTGAAAGATAATACGGCACAGGGATTTAAGATGGAGAGTTATGTATCGGATGATGATGTTCGTGTTCAGTTATATTTAGTATAGCATGAGCACTACTCAACAAGTATGCAATAGTGATATGAAATTAAATGAGACCCTACGGTGTCAGGAGATTGTGAAAACATTTGAAATAAACGGTGCTTTTGATATTAAAAAACTTTGCCTTTTGATCCTTTTCTGAAAGAAGAAAGGAAAGAAAAAAGATCCAAAAGCAACCAAGAAACAGAGAAATAATTAAAAGAAATAGAGAAACAAAAGAAAATCAATAATAAACGAGGAAAGCAAACAAGAGTGGAAAGAAACCAGGAAAACAAGAAACCAAGAAACAAAAGCAAAACATAGAAGAAATAATGAAGCAAATAAATATGACGTCTACATTTCGTCAACATCGTTGCTGGAAATTTCATCATGTTCCATATCCAACCCGTGATATCTCGAATTTTTTCTTCCTTGTCTGGGGTTATCATCATATTCTTCTACATCACTTTCTTTGTTGACATCCAATAACCTATCTTCTACTATAACTTCTATAGGTTTCCTAAATCCATTGTTTGCATAATGCAGCAATCTACTACGTTTCCCAGAACTATTGATACGAATGTTTTAAATGAGTTCTTCGTTAAAGATATGTAGTAATGGCCGTTAGCAGAGTTTTGAAAACACCGCGTGTGTTTTCGACAATAGTTGTAAATTCTCTGTTGTACTGAAACTTTCGTCCCCATAGTTATTTCTAAATCAAGCTGTTCAGTATCATTATGCAAAACATCTTCAAATGAAACGAGACATGCCCTAATACATTGTGCAGCAGCCAAAGGCATTAAATCCATCAAATATCTTTTCACCTGTGTTGGAATTGTTCCGCCCCTTCGAGATCGTTTGGGTGATGGTTCAACTGCCTCTTTATTTTTATCGCCCGTTGATGCACCAACTGTAGCATTATCTTGATATTGTTCATATTCATCTCCAGCTTCATGTTCAGATTTGAAAGAATCTACTATACTTGTGATAATTGAATCTAATCGAATTAAACACA
>JAULBU010063390.1:0-11291 GCA_032358235.1 Odonthalia washingtoniensis
GTTTTTCTGATACATTACCAGTCCGGTTCATCTTTTCAGCTTGTTTGTAGCACGCATTCCATAACTGGCAGTCTTGTGCCACAACACTCCATGTCGCACGTAATGAATCTCTGCTTCTCGTCATATTGTATTTAACCGTATAGGTTTCTTCAATATCAATTCATAGCCGTTCTAATGTCTGCGTTCGTTGTTGAGTTTGAAAACCCCAAGCTTTAGCCAAACATAGCGCTTCCACCTCACTGTATTGAATTTCGCTTCGGTTTTCTTTGGGTATCTTGCTTTTCTACCACTACCACCGCGATTTCTACAGTTTTCTCTGCTCTTTCGTTTCGTTTCATTACTTTCAATTCCATCGTCGTCATTATCATCACTACTCATTCCATTGTTTTTGTTTAAAGAACGTTTTCTTTTCTTCTCTACAAACTTTGTTTCATATTATTCCCTTTCCAACATGTCATTGTTCAACATCTCCTCCGTTTCGGGTTTCAACACGTCATCTGTACTAATACATTCTCTCACATTGATACTTACATCGACGGCTTTGTAACCATATCGGTTTTCAACCTCCAATCCGTCTACTTTCACCCTCCGCTCTCACTTTTACAGCTTCTGTCATATACAGTATTTTTTACATTATGTAACTTTACGTCTCTCACTGTTGATAGTCCAGTATCCTTCAGTTGCGTATCGTTATGCGATTTAATATGTTCATCATATTCTAGCTTTTTATTTTCTTCATTACTTTCATTCCGATTCGGTACTTCAATAAACTTTTCTAGTAGATTACGTTGTACTTTATTTGTCAATTTTTTTCATACCGCGGGTCTCCACTATCACAAGTTTCTGTCATTTCTTTTTCCTTCCGTTCATTCCGAATTTCGGAGTTTCGGCTGCTTCCGTGTATTACTTTTTTCGCCCCATCCCTTACGATAATTCTAGATGGCACTGCAGTTTTCCATTTTCGGTAACATTCTTCATCTTCCTCATTAAATAGTTGTTCCATTATAGCCGAACGGTCCTTATGTTTATTTCTCCAACAGGTGCAATATATCCAATAAATTCTGACCGGTCTTTATTCTCACCTTTTTCTCCATCGCAGCATGATTTTGTCTCCACATTTCTGCTATTATCTTTCCCGTTTTCAATTTTGCCCCAATCCATATTGTTACAGTACTCATGTATATCTTGTCTTTCTTCCATCTCGGTTATGATCACAAATGAATATCCTATTTTACTTATGTTGTTAGTAATTTTTATACTTTTATTCCGTTTCGGTTATAGTTACATAGTGACATGTCGTTCCTTTCCATCTTTTAAATTTTTTGTAACATAGTTACATATACTTATCTCTGTTTTTATAATTGTCAGTGCAATACATAATTCTTACCCGTTTTTGGTTCGTGATTTTCGCAACACACTCACCAATAATCGGATTATCATTTTATTCTCACCCAAAAGGCAGTCAGCTTCGTTTCTGTTCATGTTCCTATATGGAACTGCCTCGCACACTGCAAAAAATTGTACGTCTCACAGTTGGTAACACCTCTACGGTTGGAAAGTCGTCCACAACCGTCACACTTCCAATAGTATATACGAAGATGAAATGAAAAACGAGTATCGGGGGCGAAAATATGGCAGGTGGAATCATCATCATTGCGCGCATCATTCTGTTTCGCGTTCTATTTCCGCACTGTAAATTACGTCATGTTTCATATTTCTGTCTATTACAGTTTTACTGTACATGTTGTATACTTGTTTCGGGGGCTTGCATCCATTTTCGGTCAATATCAATATTGAAGGAGGATCCTCTTAGCATATTTCGAATTTTTCATTGGCTGATTACAATATACTTATTTTATAGTTATTATTTTTAGGGGTCGAACTTCACTGCGTGAAATTTCTTGGTGAACATTTCGAAACAATTCACCAACATTTCCACCGACTTTTCTACCAGTTCGAATTAAAACTTTCCGTAAAAAGTACTTTATTGTTTTTGACACGCGGTGAATTTTTTTTGCAAAATAATTCATTTTCATGGCGCTAACTAGAGATGCTCTGATAAATAACTTTTCATAATATTATTATGCATTATGAAAAATTCCTTGCTCTGATTTTACTTTACAGTTACCACTCTACAGTAGTTCTATTAACCCTTTAGAGCATTATCACCGGTATACTACATCCCCACAAAACGGCAAAAGAAAAGTGAAACGTGTGCTCATTTGGTTGACCAGCGTTAAATCTCCAAACGGCACATTCTCTATCCTCAAAGCCTCATGCACCAGTGATGTAGCACAGTGACGGTATCTAACGATCACTGTGCGCATCCCCCTTGAGGCTCCACTCTTGCTCATCATATCATCTCAATCATTTTTCTCACCGATAGCCTTTCTTCATCATGAGTGGAACGAAGAGTGCAGATATGTATCAAGCAGTGGCTATCTTTACATTCTTTGCGATTTCCGCATGTACCACAATGGGGAAAACAATATCCAAGAAGCGTGGGAGAGGGGATCTCTCCCAGGGAAGGAAAGGAACATTGAGGTTGGGAGATTTAGGATGTAAGCAACTTAAACGTGACTACTTCCTAAACGACAGCAAATTAAACGAATCAACTAACATATACGGTTCGACGTTCACCGACGCTGAATTTGAAAGACGCTTTCAAGGGCCTCGTTCTATTTACATGCGTGTGCGAGAGGCTGTTTTGGAGTGCGATACGTAATTCAGGTTTGGTCACGACTGCACCGGATTGCTTTCATTCACAACTGACCAAAAAGTAGTTGGAGCGTTGAGAAAATTAAGTTTAGGGATCGGTGCAGGTTCTGTAGCCGAGTATATTAGATTGAAGAAATCTGCATTACATGAGTGCAGAAGAAGATTTGTACTTGCAGTCATATACTGCTTTGATTCCTATTGCTCTGAAAAGAGATCTTATCATTTTTACTGTCCGACTATAAAAGTTGCTCAATGTCTCGATCAAGCTCTGATATATTTTCTTTAATTCATTTATAAGTAATGGGATACGGAAAAGGATTTCCTATTTTATAATTCGGATTACATATACTATCATAAACATGTGATGGATTCATCGCATCGTTATAAATACCCGTTGCGCATCTCATCATATTGCCATCAGACACGTTTCCAGTTGCAATTGTTGAAGAAAAAACCCGGAATGGTTTATGAAACTTTCGGAATTCCTTAATTCACTTAGCTCCCTGATATTCTACACCATGATCAGAGCGTTTCTTATAAAAATAAATCGTTTTTACATCTTTCAGCTCGTCATGTTTTCGGGTGCATGACGACATGTTTGCATCAAACGCCTGTTTGAATTGAGAGTGCCACTCTGTTCGGTTCTGTTTTTCACCATATATTTTGCGCTCTGGAAGATAAATAATGGCCTGAAAAGCTCCAAGAAAATCAAGGTCACGTCCTTTTGGCTGCTTCCCCTTTTGGACCGTTTCGAAGATAGCGTATCCGCCAAAACGGTCACCAAAGATTTGCAATTGGCCAAACTTTTTGCGTATTCCGCTATATTACTTTTGAAGGGTTACAGAACTTACCAATTGCTGAATGACAAATTTTACTGTATTTCTCCATATACTTCCTCTAAAAAAAATTCTTTGTTGTTTTGCAGGGATAGAAGCCACCGGTGATAATGATCTAAGGGCATCTCGAGTTAGAGGCGTTGAGTTTTCAATTTAATTAATTTCCGAAGTGAACTAAGGTGCATGCAACAAGGTGAAACAGGCATACGAAAAGAAAAGAAAAGAGTTCTTTATTTTATTTAAATAAATAAAAGAATTTCAAAATTTACTGCATTTAATGCAGTTGTGCTATCTTGGTTACTGTACAAATACTAACGAGATAACCAATCATGGAAAGTGTTGGGTTGTACAGTTTGGAAGTAGGAATGGGGAGGTTGGAAAGGAAAAAACTGCGATGGCGATTTGAAAATGACAAATGTGACAATGTGGGCAAAAATAGGTAATGTATGTATACATTAAGAAAAATCTATAAGACTTATAATATACTTAGTAAAGATGTCTGTACTATAGGCTGAGTGCGGGTCGAATATAATTGGATAGAATATTAGATCATTGTCTATGTTACAATGACAGTTATTACAGATCTGTAAAAGTGTATGAAAGAGTAAGTATACCAAAAAAATGAAACGTGTTGTAAGTAATCTATATTTGAAAAGGTATTGGGTGATTATTATAGAATGAAGAAGGACAAGTTTTTGGAACAGAGGTGCTCATAGAGGAGCTCTATTCCAAAAACTTCCTCTGCTCATAGAGCAGCTCTATTTAAAAAATTGTTTTTCAACAAAAAACAATTTACAAATTTTGAGATTACCAAATATCACTAAATTTTCCCCATCATTTTCAAAAGGAAAATCTGAAGTATTCCATTGTTCAGAACGATTAACAGTCGCAGAAATATCAATCTCAACAACAACAAACGACACGCACATCGATTCCAATGATGAAGAAGAGCACAATTATAACAAATCCGCAGCGATTTGTTGGAGATTGAATTTGAGTAGTAACGCGCAGCGTTCTTTTGTAGTGCTTCACAGAAGCGTTGTTTTTATTAAAACCGTAATGGGGAAGAAACCACAAACTTATTCTGTCGTGCTTCCGTGCCGATAGTTTTAAGACTAAGCGACCGGCAATTAAAATGATAGCTGTGTATACTGTACCTAGCTGTGTATACTGTACATAGCTGTGTATACTGTAAAGTACAGCACTGTACACAGTACAAAAATAAATTATGTACTATATGCTCGGTTCACGTCTTGCAACCGTTTTGGTATTCCGATGAGAGGCTCTCATCGGAACATGAAATCGATTGCCAGACGGCAGCTATTACAGTACAAAATTAATTGTTTACAGTACGCTGTTTGCTCGGTTGACTTATGGCAACCGCTTTGGTCCTCCGATGAGAGCCTCTCATCGGAGCATGTAATCGGTTGCCAGACGGCAGCTCTTACAGTACAAATGTAATTATATACTGTAAGAGTTTCGACATGTAGCACTATTTCATTTGCTCAGCGGTCTTGATTGCCACGTGTACGATCGAGTGTCAACGAGGTTGTGTTAATTCGGTACAACAATAGATGTCGAACCATTTCTGCTGCAATCGCAAGAAGGAGATCCCTTGTGACTGCTCTCCTTGTCGCCGATATTCGTGCAAGTGGTCCTCAGATCATGCCAAACAGGGACTATCGACAGGTTTATGTTTGTAGGATACGTCAAAGTGCCATGTGTACGATCTAGTGTCAACGAGGTTGTATTATTTCGATACACTACCCTCTCTCAGAAACCGAGTTTGACACCAGTCCTGTCCCAGAAGTCGGCGGGTGCGTTTTTTGGTTGAGCAGCTTCATGACTAACTTTGATACGTCTTCGTAGGCACGTGCGAGAGGTTCCAATATATCGTCGGATGTAGAGAGTCCTTTCCAACAGACTACTACGTATATAATATAGTCTTTTTCGACGAGCTTGAGGAGATGCGAGACAGGCAGTCCAGTTCCAGACGACAACACATGGGAGAGGATGTCCTTTTCATCCAATGAGCTGTCTGCGTAAAACTTCAATCTAGTCCCATGTACATAGCCTTGGTTTCCATTTGGCAAGTCCTCTATTTGGAGACGTAGTCATTTAACGCCTTAACTATACGGCGTGGGCCGCGCCAACGGAGACATAACTTTTCGCCTTCGAAAACTTCTTCCGGCGAAACGAGGACGTAATCACCTTCGCAGAATTTGGCGAGTTCTCCTTTGTGTTTGCAATTGCGAATACGCTCGAGCTCCGTTTTTGCGTGAGCATGTACCATTGGGTGTAAATCATCCATAAACTCGATCAAAGTTGAGATATTGAACTCTTTTTCATGCTGCGCATCGGTAAGCGATATAGGCTTGGAATCCGATGTACGGAGGAAAGTGGTTATCGGTGGAGAGAGAGGACGTCCAGCGAACGCTGTGATGGGGGGAAACATTATTTCGCTGTGGTAATGGTGCTTTGTTTAGCGCACTTTGAAACAGCGGTACCAGTTTCGGCCAATCATCATGGCATAGCTGTACTTCGGAAAGAAGCACAGGCGCGACGCGCAACAATTCCTTCCCAAGTCGCTTTACTGCACCATTCGACCACGGGCAGTACAGCAAAGTGAAATGGTGTGACGTTCGCAATCCTTTAGAAAGGAGGCGGATGGTCTCATTTTTGAAATGAGTTGGACTGTCGGACATTTGCCCGGGTGGGACACCGAATGGGGCACACCAATCGTGGAGTGCGTTGGTGGCAGTCTTGGCGGTTGTAGATGGTGATGGGTAAAAACTTCTTCGCGCACCATGAGTATGTACTTATCACCAGTTGTACTTTTACCTAAGTCAATGTAGTCAAATTGTATCAGATCGTTCCGCTTTGTTGCCTGGAGATTCGAACCAAAAAGACGAGGAAAAGTTTCTCCCCTCGTTGTTCAGAGGCAGTGGTTACACTACTTGAAGGAAATTCGAACATCTTCCGACAATGTAGACCAGAAAAAAGTTTTCGGTCAAAGCCTGTTCTGTGGAGAGTCGGCCACGGTTACCGGCTGTACCGGTATGTGTGATGATGACGAGAGGAAGTTGCACATCGTAGTCTGCATCTGGGATGCGGATAGGAACGTTGGGAGAGCGGCGCCAAATTCCATCGCACTTCATAACATCTTCAGACTTGTCTTTGCAATGCTTGGATTGGGACGTTTTGATGGTGTCTTTCTCTGGCCAGAAGAAGTCGAAAAAGGTTCTGGGTAATAGGGGAATAGTCACGAGTCGCCTGATCGTGAGTGTGATGCTCCACCTTGTGAGCAAGTCAGCCCATATATTTTCTTCTCCACAGATGTGAAAACAGACGTAATTGTATGCGGAAAGTCGAACAGCCCAGTGTAGCACCTTACGTATCGCGGCCTAACCGAGATCGGGCATTATTGACAACGGGTCGAAGATAAAGATCAAGTTATTATGATCCGTGTACAGGAAGAACCCCTCTGAGAAAAGGGAAGCGAATGAGATCGTTCTATGGTCGCCAGAACTGCAAACGGTTCCTTCGCCAGTGTGCTCCAGCCAACCTGTGCGTCGGTGGAACGTCCCGAGTAAAAATCCAAAGGTTTGTGGTATTGATCTACATGAGGTATCTTCAATTGATCACCTGTTACTTGGGTCAATATCTCAGACCATTTGGAGTCACTTCTGTCTGTGTAAATGCACAATCTATTATTCTCGTATCGATGAACGAGCGTGGTGTGGCGTATGATGACTTGTTTGCACCTCTCGAACGCGGAGGTGTGTTATTTCGTCCACCTGATGCCACACAGTAACACTCGAGCCACTATGCATTTCGTGCGTTTACCGGAATTTTCATACAACTTTTCGAGGAAGTTGTGCTGGTCTTGGACAAGGGCTTGGAATTGGAGTATGAACGAGCGATATCACTGCATCGCGCAAAGGAATTTCTGTATCTGACCTCCTGTGGTTGGGCAGTCCATGTTGAATAAACCTTCTGATCCTGACTGCTCGTGTGGAATGCCATCCGCTGTTATGATTCGTCTACACCATTTCACTGACTTAGTGAAGAGCACACATTTCTTGGGATGAAGTTTCAAGTTGAATTAAACGCAAAAAAGAATGAAGAAACGAATCTCAATTATCAGGGATTCGATTGTCTGCTCGTGGAAGAGGCAGTCGTCCACTCATAGCAGTGCTCGTTTTCGCAGCTCTAGAGGAACGTTCATACTTAGAAACGACTTCCGGTGCAGGAAGACCTTTGTCATTCCATTTAGCACACGCGTTGGCGTGAGAAAATTATCCGACGTCATGAAATACTGAAACTCCTGTGAATTTCCATGGAGTGAAAGCTGCCAGTAGCCATGCGTGAAGTCGAAGTTGGCATAGTAACGTTAGCCTGAAGTTTTGGTCAGGTCGTTTTCTACCAGTGGAATGAGAAATTGATATGGTTTCGTGCATCTATTGAGAGGTCGTAAGTCGACAGTGAATCGTCATTGATCCGGCCCTGCCTTCGGAATGAGGAGAGTGGCACAGGTCTATTCTAATGATGGGTTTGGATAGACGAGGTTATTCTTCACTAAATCTTCCATTAGAGTTGCCATGAAAGATAGTTAGGACGCGTAATATTTACGCAGCCTGACACATGTCGCACGTGCTTCATCAGTCAACTAGATACTGAGAGGTGGGACCTTTGCTGGAGTCGAAGAGAAACTCGTGTTGAAGGTGTCGGCATATTCCCAGATTAGAGGTTCAAGTTGCAACTAGTGTGAGTCGGGAAAGACATTTTCTTTTGCCCTACTCAACATTCCTGCAATGTGAGCCCTTCAGGTTTATTCACGCTCTGGGTCTTCCAATGATATCATATTCGTATCAGGAAAAGGATCTATATCATACTTGTGTGCAAAATAGTTGCCTCTCGGTCGGTTCGGATCCGATGGAGACGCGGGCGTGGCTTCGTTGTCAATTGGATCCTATCCATGTACCCATTTCATACGGCCGATCATAAGACGGCCGAGTGACCCACACGCTTTTGAAACCAAAGTATTTCCAACCGAAGAACAGTCTGTCCCATCAAGGACAGCGCGGTTTCTTTCCAACAGGGTACGAGAGTAGATTCATAGATGTTGTAGAACGGGGTGACCCACGAGAAAATCCTCGCAAGATAGATCAGCATCCGCCACCAGAAAGGATACGTTATTTAAGGAGAGTCTTCCAGCTGAAAGGTTTAACACCAAAAGTGGTACTCTCCACACACGTAAGAAAGTGAACGTCTCTAGTTCGTCTGTAGAAGTGAGGGCAACTTGGATGGAAACTGGAGCAATCGCTTCAAACCTTCCAATACCTTTTAAAACTGCAGTATGAGCATCTTTGGTGATGAGATAGTGTTGTCGCTACCGCCATCACAACGGCCTGATCCATTCAATTATGTGGTACCATCTGACACAACTATTGGACCCGACGAAGATCCAGAGAGGTTGACGGCCTGTGTTTGGAGGCGGCCGGCTGTTGGTTTTGTTGACAAGGGGGTATGAAATTGGGAGGCCATCTGTCCTCTAGTTGATTTAGACAGTCTATCCTTGGATCTTTCTTTTGATCTTTCCGCAAGTATCAGTTTCTTCTCGTCGTCTGGGAATCTGCGATAATCTTTGAGAAAGTGTCGCAGACCTTTTTGTCGATGAGGTTCCCATAAACAAAGCGGTTCCTCGAATCTACTTGACTTTACCTTGGGCTTCTTGCTTATATCATCAATGTGGTTCCCAGAGCGGGATACCTTGGAAGAAGCGTCTTTGTCTTTCCTGTTTCCTTTCGTCGACGGGACGCAGTCAACAATTCGAAAAGCTTCAACGAGCCTCACAGCATGTTTCAGGAAACCATTGGAGTCTCTTCTCAACGAGTGAGGTGAGAGCGTTAGATCAGACTCTAAGCACTCTTTCAAAGAAACAGGTCAGATCCCTGAGAGAATGTGTTGCACGGCGACTTTCTGATTCTAGGTGATAATCCATGTTAAACCATGGCGGGTAAGAATATTGTAATAATTCGTGAACACGTCTTGCATACGCGCCGAAGCATTGGTTTTCTTCATTTTCGTGCGCAACTCGCTTTCCACGATTCCGTCTAGTTTCTCCAGTGTGACGACTTCTTTGAATTCTTTTGAACGGAACTCGAAAAACTCGCGCACTTGTTGGTCGGTGAGATCGTCGTAGTTGTTGGTGTCGGATGTGAAGCCAAGAGCTTTAGATGACTTTAAGAACTCCACATCAACGCAAAACTTCAGGTCGACGGGCCGAACAGGCTCTTGTGAAGTTGATCAGCTGCTTATTTGCAGAGCTCACGCGGTTACCTCGTTGGCATACTGGTCGTACTTCCGCAAGATGGTGCGAATAGACTCCGAATCTGTCTCTAAGGGGCGCGGATGATCGAGAGTAAGGCTAATCGGCGTCGCTTTCGTTGTCTCCGTCGCGGCAGTAGAAGCGGTATGGTCTGTCTTTTTGAGCTTCTTCGCAAAAAACAAACAATAGAGATAAGATTAGTGAGAGGTTTTCCTTCAATCACTCACATATTGATAGTGATAACTATAATAAATCCGCAGCGATTTGTCGGAGATTGAATTTGAGTAGTAACGCGCAGCGTTCTTTTGTAGTGCTTCACAGAAGCGTTGTTTTTATTAAAACCGGAATGGGGAAGAAACCACAAGCTTTTTCTGACGTGCTTCCGTGCCGATAGTTTTAAGACTAAGCGACCGGCAATTAAAATGATAGCTCTGTATACTGTAAATAGCTGTGTATACTGTACAAAGCTGTGTATACTGTAAAGTACAGCACGGTACACAGTACAAAAATTAAGTATGTACTGTATGCTCGGTTGATGTCTTGCAACCGATTTGGTCCTCCGATGAGAGTCTCTCATCGGAGCATGTAATTGGTTGCCAGACGGCAACTCTCACAGTACAAATTTAATTGTATACTGTGAGAATGAAGACATGTAGCACTATTTCATTTGTTTAGCGGCCTCGAGTGCCACGTGTAAAATCGATTGTCAACGAGGTTGTGTTACTTCGGTACAAAAATAGACGTCGAACCATTTCTGCTGCAATCGCAAGAAGGAGATCCCTTGTGGCTGCTCTCGCTGTCGCCAATATTCGTGCAAGAGTTTCTAAGATCATACTAAACAGGAAGGATTGGCAGGTTCATGTTTGGAGGATACGTCACCGTACTTTTCGGAGCATTTATAGAATGGATTTAGGGTCATTTAATAATTTATTAGAGCAGATAAGATCAGAAATCGAAACTAAAGATATACAAAAAGAAATTAATTCGTCAGGATCAGCTATTTGTGCAGAAGTCCAACTGGCGATGCTGCTACGTTATTTCGCCCGTGGATCTGTTCATGACTTAAGATGCAACTTTGATATTTCAATTCCTGAATTCTAAGACTCCTGTTAGGTTTTCGTTGATGCAATTAATGGAAAGTTTAAGGTGGATTTGGATCTAATTGATTTAGATAACTCAAGAAGACTTGAATTTGCGTTTTCTGACAAGTCTCGACAAAATTCATTGCGTGGTTCGTGTGGAGCTGCTGATGTATGTATGATTCCACAAAAGAATCCTGTAATACAAGTTCACAATCCTAAACGTTACTTTTGTGCTAGAAAGGAAAAGTTTTCTCTTTTTTTGATGGCTATCTGTGATGCAAAACTTCGGTTTACTTGGTTTGATTTGTCATGTACACCAAATAC
>JAULBU010063401.1:0-11290 GCA_032358235.1 Odonthalia washingtoniensis
CCGTAAGACCAGATGTAGTGCAATGCACTTCCAAAAGGAAGGTTGACGGGTCCCGCACCAAGGTGTTCGGGTCCTTCTTTCCACAGTAGCGTGAAGAACAGATCACTCCACCGAAGAGGGGGAGGGATTGGTTAACTATAGGCTGCTTCCCGCCAAATATCTACTGTCTTGAGGTAATCGTTCAACGACAGGAGGTCGGCGGGTAGACGTGTGAGATGGTCGGATGATTTCGTGTCGAATAAGGGCGTGCGCTTGCAAATCGGTGGAGATCAACACGACTTGAGAGAGTCAGTCTAATGGTGGCGTTTGTAAGGCGCGGTTAGAGGCGACAAATTGTGAGTAGGGTCGGGGATGACGCTTGTAAGGCGCAGTCGAGCGACTCTCGCAAAGGAGAGGTCCAGTCTATCGTAGCCGAAATGGGTTCGTATGGAGGCGAAACGCTAGTTGTGGGGGTAGATTTAGTCCCAAGGATGCTTGTCTTCATTAAAATGAAACTGATTCCGGGTCAAAAAAGAACTCTTAATTAAGCTTTGCTCGTTATGCGACGGTTGAGTTGTGCATACAGGGCACAGATTACAGTAAGATACTGTACTATACGATGTACAGTTGTTGTCTGACACGTGGTCAGTGGTCCGAATGGTCAAACTACGCAAATCATGGAAACGTGACCGCGTGATATAAAACGTGACCGAAAGTGTGATGAAACGTGACGAAACGTGACATGGTGCGCTTCTTGGGAGTTGAGATCAGAAACAGTCGTACCCACTACAATCTTGACGGCCAATTGCACTACACTGAATGGAAATATATGCATCTACAGGATCATGGGCACCCGGTGATGTTATTTTGTAATATCGAAAACTGAAAACATAACAAAGAAATTAAGTTAGAAACATGAAATAGGTCAATAGTTGAATAAGAAAATTTAAAAAATGAAACAAGTACATACCGTTGAAGGAAATTTTCGCACGTTATATGTCAGAAGGTATGAGCTATAGGATTGAGAAAGGCAAGAAGGGAGGGGTTAGAGATCTGAATATGAAAGTCCTGAACTGAAAGTGATACTTGTAAATGAGATTGAATATGAATTATTGGTTTGTGCCTTACCGACTATGTTAAAAAATGGTGAAATGAGGATGCATCGCCAGTTTTCGCTGGGATACGCTAGTCCACCCCAGCGAAGATATTGACGACGTCATTATCGCATGTGTTTCTGGTCTTCGCCAAGGCAAGCCAAAGCCACAACAAAAATGGGCAATTAGAAGTGAAGATGAGTTGATGTGAATGCGGGGTGATAAAATGTGGAAAATGGCGCACACTCGGACATGGGGTCCCTTTATAAACAAAGGTGCGATAAAACTTTATCATTGGAAATTGCACCAAAATGAATAAATTCAAATGATGCAGTTGTATCCTAAACTTTAAAACCCGTTATATTTATGGCGGGGTGGAACCCGAATATCTAATTTTGAAGTACCTTTTGAAGAAAAAACACAAGTATGCAATGACGGATGTTTTAATTAGTGTGGGAACAATGAAAAATTGTGACTTTTATAGGAAAGTAGCTGACATGAAATGTACATAAGTAACATTAAATGCTCATGATATCAGCAATTAATTCAATGTAACACCGTGTACATTCAAAAGGATATTACCTGGTTGAATGTGCACTGTGCGAACGCCCTGAAATATGTGAAAGTATTTGATGCGAAAATGAGGCCTGAGATGCAGTCCCATATGTTGAATAATTGGGAAATAATTTGAATTTATGTACTGCGAATCATCTCTGCAATTTTCTACTATCACAGTTAATGGTAGTACTGTTGAAATATTTTTAAGGAGTTTGAAAGGAGGCAACTGAAGAACATGGAGAAGACGTCATCACCTCAATACCGAAATTGGAATAGCTCTATGGAGAAAGGGACTGGGACTTTGATGGTGAATAAGGTAAATGTTGGAGACTGCAATGTTTCTTCGTCCAAGTCTAGTCCAGTTTGTGAATCTGCACGGCTAGATATATTGAATAAGTCCATCGCTGTTTTCCTGGCGATACTGGATGGTAGAGTGGCAAGAAAGGATATTGAATAAATAGTGGAAATAGTATTATTCAGTTCACAACTAGGATCCCTTACTGCATGTAGTAAAATAGCAGAAGAAATCATTGATAAGTGTTGAGATAAATGAGCATTGACTGGTACGATATTAGAACTTCTACAAAGCAGAATGATATATATGTTCTATAGATATTAAGTTACTATCAATTTTTGAAATATTCGCCAATTATGGAACATGATATTTGTATTGAGTGTCATATATTAATAAAGAAATGAAACATTACATTTTGTAAAATTATAATTTTCAACTCGCTGTGCAACATGCCTTCACGAAGACAAGACACCTTGTATAATGAAGTGGTCTTTCAAGGGCACACCATTATATAATTTGAAATGTATTGTTGCATATTTTGTAAGTTCATTCCCGTCAAGAAATCATCTAATTGAAATTTCTACTTGGACACAATTCACTTCACAGTTTCGTAATGTTCGAGTAAAAGATCTCCTAGGAGATCTTCTACTCGAACTGGAGATATGAGGAGCTTGAACGAAGACATGAACCCGATTCGAATTATGTTTCGTTTTCTGTGAAAGTCATTGTAAGAAAATTTTCCATCTGGAAACAAAAAAAATCCCAAAAATTGATATCTCAATGTTTGAGAAATAAAATTATCAAAAATTTAAATCTTAATGTTTGGGAATTATTTCGTTTCCAGTTGGAAATCCTTCGTAAAGTGCGTACACATGCGTTTCATCAGCACAAATCGAAAATTATATTAAAAATTAACCATTTCCAACATTTGTGGAACTTCTAGTTCCACATAGTATATAAATTTAAAGACGGAAACTGTTTGGAGAGTTACCAGAAGTACCTGCTGATCCGGAAAACAGAGAAATTGTGGGTGCGAAATCTCCATTACGATGGATGAGTTGATTTGATGAAATATTGCCTTAAATTATTTTCAAAACTAATCTACTTGTGCGCATATTCTAGCAGTATATGTCATTACTTGTTTGAAGGAGAAGCAGAGGAGACAAAATTTAGTATAAGAGCACATGAGACTCTTTCTCGCTACTTGAAGCCCTCCGTAACTGCATCCACCACGATTGAGGGGAGAATTTTGGAGGAAGCGGTGACTAATCAATCGGACAGTCCACTGTATTGCAGCTAAGGAGGACTGGTTGGTCCATTCGAGGACGTGGGCGTGGTAGAGGTCACATAGAAAGAGGTAGAGGGCGTATAACGGCAATAGAAAGGGTACAGATAATTGTGAGGGGATTTCTGTAACAAAATCCATCGATGTGAGGGATGACCGTAACCATGGTTTGAATGTGATATCAGATCGGACGAGTGGAAGTGGAAATAGCTGTGGTAGAGATGATGTAGTAAATTGTTGTGGAAGAAACGCTCAATTTGATGATGGTGAAAGAGGGAGTTGACAGGGTCTGTTCATTCATCATGAAGGCACTGCAGACCGTTACAAGAGTTTAATAACCAAACTGACGACTATTAGGGGATATGGAGCGTATATATGATTCTTTGGATTTGTGTAAACAGAAACGGAAACAAATACCACGAGGAAGGAGGTTTCATTGAAAGCCCTATAGTGGAGGATAGGAACGTTGTCTGCTGAAAACGTAAGTTTAAAAGCCAAGAACAAGGTTCTTGTAAAGCTTAATGCAGACTTGATGAAGCAATTAATTGATGGAATCAATGGTACGGGGAAGGACTATGACAGACTGGCGAAGGCCATTCTAACAAAATATGTGAGCATGGATTATGGTGTTTATAAGTTGGCACAGGAACGGGTAAGCGCTGAATCATCTGAGCTAATTCCGTTCCAAGAGAATAAGAAAAACATCTGGACTAACCGTGCAACTGTTGTTACGGAAAATTGTATATCAAGGGAGTATGAAAGAACAATTTTCGTGCCATTACTGTATAATCTCTTCTAGCGTAGTTGCAGTTTATACATACTTTCTGTTCATGAAGAAAAAGATGTTGTCAGGTATCTTGTCAGGAAGCAATTGAAAGATGCTGAGAACATGGATATTTTCACAACTGAGAAAGGAGGGGACGAATCTCTTGATGTTATAAACAATGTCGATATGATATCAGTACGTTTAAGGAAGCTTATCTCTGATTCATGCAGTTCTAAGAAAAGTCTGGACAAGGACCGATTCTTCGAGGAACTGGGATATACGTGCCTTCTTTCTAGAAACTTGAAACCTAAAAGAAGCAGGAGCGGCTCATAGTAAATAGAAGCAGATTGTTGTTCTAAAATGTAAGATATTACGGAGTAATTTGGAAAATGTGAAGCATATGGTGTACTAACGAACGGAGGAAATGGGACATTTATGTATGAATGGTTTAAAAACGGAATTCTGAAAGGAGTGTGACATTGAAGACGAAAGAGCGCATATGGAAACGGAGGAAGATGATAACGAAGGTTTTACTGATGTACCCCCTATTAACCTAAATGAAGGAAGTTCCAGTGATTTATTTATACTGTTGAAGAAAGAAGTAGGTAGTTCTGTTTTGCATTAGTTTCTTGGTTATGTGTCGAACAAAGAAGATGAATATATTTTGGATGGTACGATAATGACTGTTGGTCGGTTAGATGCTTGGATTGTTACTATTGTCGAACTCAAGATTGTTGAAGATGTGGGTTCGGAAGGAAAAAATAGTTTAAAACCACATACGCCTCAAATGTAAAATTGGCTACTGAAAAATTAATTGGTTGTATTTCGAATTATGTAGATGAATATCATTCGGAAGAGTTAAAAATGCCAAAATGTGTCGAAGGTGATGAGAAAGAGGAAATAATGGGAATGGATTGGGACGTTATCATTGTTTTAACACACCCACATCCCGAACTATATTTCATTGCGATCAGAGCGGACTGGTTCCAAGATTATGTTGGGAGGTACTTTGGCATTATTCACGACTTCTATTTAGCTTAGGTAGTGAACAATTGGACGGAAATAAATAATCTGGGGAAGGCATATATTGAAGTTGAAGACGACGATATATATGATTTTAATAGACGTGTTTTGAATTGATTTTCAATGGATTTTATGTTATAAACTAGTGTGAACAATCAGTGCTAGGGGTGAATAAATGATTTTTTCTTTACTTTCATATCAAAGGTGTTAGCTTCATTATTTGCAATTTCTGCAGTTCACCTGTAGAAACGGTAAACATATAAATGAATTTATCAATCCATGCGAGTCAAGGCCATGACGAAATATACAAAAAGACAGGAATATAAAATATTTGTTCTAATTATGCTTTTAATGATTTGCATAAACCCGTAAATGGAGCGTAGCTATGAAGATTTATGAATTATCACACCTGGAAAAGATTACTTTCTTCCGTAATGCAGCAAACATTTCGTTCATGTAGCAATATGAATTGTTGTTTCTATTACAATTACATTATATGCGCTGAAATGTCGATTTTGTGTTGCATCTTGATTTTGTACAAATCTGACATTACCACTTCCCCTATTCTTGCTTCTTTCATCTGCATACGATGCTTCATCTCCATGAAGGTATCCATGATCGTTTATATACTACATTGCACAACAGGGAGCCGCAATTATCCAACTGTTGTGTTTTTACCATTCCTATCTACGAACTTATGTCTTATTTCCACTGCCCATTTCTCAAAATCTTCTTTGCTAACTGCCATGATTCCATCTCCATACATATTTCTTGTACTTACCTCAGCTGCCATGTCTGTGTAAAGAATGTAACCGTAGTTATATCCAATAACTACATCAGCATCTACTGGCCGATCCATAAATACACCACGTCCAGCACCAGGATGTTTGATTGATGAAGACAAGACGGAACACCTAATCTTGAACACTCAACACCGAGTAGAGTTTTATCATCCGTACAGTTCATTCTAGATCGGCATTTACTTAACCAGTTGATCATTGTATAATTTGCGAGCTTCACACTGTCGATATTTTCATGCACCACCGACATTAACTGATGGATGAAAACCGGGAATGTTTGAACACCATTTAAACCTGAAGGTACATCCCACGAATCCAGCTTTTATCTGATGTTGATTGCATTAAAATCCTTGATCAATTTCTTCGCTGCTGCAATAATTTAGTTGGTACCTGTTATGTAGGAGTCAATATTTAAACGTTTCCTTGCGTAAATTTTAACTAGTCCAGGTAGCGCTATTTTCAGACAAAGCGAATCAATATCCGCACCAAGGAAACATCTATGTTTTGAAAGAAGCATGCATTCCTTCGCTGTTGAAAATGTACCGGCGCAAGGATCTACCACAAGACCACGTGCAGGACAGAATTTTTCGATGGCGTCCATCATCTTTGTCGTTGACTTCTGTTATAGACGAATCAATAGGCGTTTACCAGAACTTGTGGCTGTTGTGGATGTAGGAAGATCTAACCGCTCATTCTGAGTAATACGTGGTAGGGTTGTGGAAACATTGCAAGTACCAGGATTAAAATATTGTATGCTAGAAGGACGGTTGTAATTAACCATTTCTTTAGCAGCATTAAAATCCTTACCTTATTCCAGAAGTGAACGGATATTTCATTAACAGAAAGATGACTCAGCCGTTTTCTGGAGGGGTTCGTATCATAAACGCCACGGGCCTTGTCGTAGTTCAGTGCATTTATTTCCACCGTAAACACTGTCTGTTGCACCTTCATGTCCTCCTCATCAGACTGAGAATCTTCGACTGGTCCAAAACCTTCCTCCGTGCTGATCAGGCCAACCCATTACTTGAACGGCATGTAAGAGCAATATATATATATATATATATATGACCGTGTGTACCATAACAGAGCCAACCAGAATCGCATCGAACGAAACGACACACGTCGGCCTCTTTCCAGTCATCATTATATGAATTGGGCGGTTTGAAACCACTCTGAGTGTTGTATGGTGAGTCAATGTACAGTATACACTGACTTGTGTCGATTCGACAATGTCTAATCGAAGTGCGTGGACCGGTTCTTGCGAAACAGCCCAAATGAATAGTTTATAATGATGTTGCGGGAGGATGATTGATGATGATCTTGTGGAAGGATGACTCGTAATGATTTTGCGGGATGTGGTGATGTTGATGTTGCATGATGAGTTGATGCGGATGTTGCGGGATGTGATGAAGATGGTATTTCATAATAGGATGATGATGTTGTGGGATGAAAGAATAATGATGTTGCATGATAAAGAACGATGATGCTGATGATGAGACGATGACGATGCTAAAGATGAATGATGATGCGAGAGATTGATGGTGATGACTGAGAAGATGACGAGAATGATGATGTCGAAGTCAATGTTGTAGATGGCGACGAGACAGCTGATACTGATAATGATCTTGACAACCATAGAGTTGCAGATAAAAGTTGATGTCGTCGATGATGTTAACGACAAAGACAGTAATGATGATATAGGCGATTACGATGGAGAGGATGATGTCGATGAAGATGCTGACAATGTTGACGAAGTGATAACGACATCATACATGAATAATTGATTATGACCATGACCATATTGATAGGATAACGCTGAAATGGGATATCTACATGATAAGGGAAGGTGTGTAAGAACGCAAGAAAATACTACGATGACGCTGAAGGTATTACGAAGACGCGATGTGGACAGAAGACGATTGTGGATGCAATGACGGATAGGGTAAAAACTTGAACGAGAAAATTGTCGAATTGCCCTACCGAGATATACATATATTAACACGGGTAACTACCCGTGGAAGCAATGGAGATGCAGCGTTGAGATGACAACGACAACGTGTTATACGGTGATATTTATGTCTATATGTATCAACGTAAATCAAAGACACTAGTATGTGCGCCGATGGTAATATATTGATAATCCGTATGTCAACGCTTATAATAATATGCGAGTAGTAAATCGCACGCCCACATCAACAGGGTAATGATCCGCACGCCAACGTTGAATAAAGTGATAATATGTGAGTCTCCGTTTGCAAGATATTAACATGTTAGGGATAACTATAGCGATTCAATGTGATACTATGATGATGACATTGTTGATAAGGTCAATATGAATGGTTGTGTAGGTGGGCAAGCGGGATGACAGCAAAGCCGGGTGGGTTGTCAGTGGGGGCCTTGCACTTGTTCAGGGTGTGCAATTAACGCGTGAAGCGATCGACTTAGGAGAATACTGCTTTTATCTGGGATGACTCGATTTCTGCCGTCGCTATATGGCTTCACGAAATACTACTATGATATCGTTAGATATCTACTTACCGACTCTGGTCTCGCAGTCGGGGACGATTATGTCGCTCGTTCGTTACGCGTGCTAGTATCGTCCGTGCTCTCAGTTGCCGATAATTAGATCGATTGAGGCGCTTTGGTTCTGAACCTCCTCTTCGCCGGGTTTGAAGTTGGTATGGCGTTCGTGCTGGTGTTGCGGGTTTGGGTTTTCGATAAATGTCTGTTCTTCTTTATTCTTTCTTTTGCCTCCTGGTCGGTATGTTATTTATACTGAGGTCGGGGTCGACTCTGGGCTGTTAAATTATTACACGTGTGTATTATAATCTTAGTAATGTCAATGTTCTAATTTGTTGCAGTAGATTCTAATAAATGTAAACACGTGTATCGTTGATTTGTATCATTCTGTATTTGAATAATATTTCATCGTGGTTACTGTCATTGAGTAATGTGCAGTAATTGCGTGATTTGTAGTTTCTTTTGACAAGTTTGTTATAATGTAACCCTTATAGTCTGGTCCCGTTTTACCCTGTTTGCTTTCCATGGCCTGATTCTAACATCGACTGAAATGGTCAATGATACCATTTGACATACTGTGGCGATGATGACCTCTCCTCCATGTTCCCTCCACATGCTTCCATCTTCTCCCTTCTTACTTTCTCTCTTCATCTCACTTCCTCTCTTCCACTCTCCCTCTCTCTCACCGTGCCACGCTCCCCTCTTCCTATCTCTCTCTCACCGTGCCACGCTCCCCTCTTCCTCTCTCTCTCTCACCGTGCCACGCTTCCCTCTTCCTCTCTCTCTCCGGAATGCGCACGAACGGCATAAAGCGAAAAGTGCTTGACAGTCAAAATGTTATAGGCCATAAAACGGGGAGAGGTTGCACGATGTACTAATTGTCATACGTGTAACGGTACAAGCCGAGTACTGTACTGACCAGAACAAGAAGGACGGTTCAGGCGACTACAGTACCCGTATGCATGTAGCGAATGCGAGGGAGAGCACCCAGAATGTACTGTACTGTAATAACACGACATTGAAAATACCTACTCGAAATGATGAGGCACCCTTACAGTGCCACGAAGGAAAGAGGATTACACTCTTCCAAACTGGCAAAAGCCGGAACCATGCGATCTCAAATACGAAGCGACACGTTGGACCTGACAAGAGATAGGACTAGAATAGCTAATTGAACAATTAGTATCTAATCCTCAATTATTAATGGAAACACATTACACGTGTTATTATCACTTGGTTTTACCTCCAAAGTAGTATACATGTCATCGTCTGAACCAGGACGAATCATTTAATAAAGAAAGGTAGACATTAACAAAACCCAGAACCAACATTTGAAACAGAAACTGTACCTAACAGTTAATACGCGCAGAAGAGGAAACTCAACCCCAACAAGCCCTGATCCGAGTAATCAACGGTGTCAGAAGCAATTGCGATCCCCACGAGTCACAACATGCGTGCCAGATGGTTCCAGCGGCGAACCCAAGCGCTGAAGAAGAACACGACCCGTGTCTTCTACTCCGATAGTCCACAACGATGAGTAGCCTCGTCCGGATATCGAGTCACCATGCCAGTCGAAGGATCGCGGATACCCAGAATCTTATTTCCTTTACTAACAAATAAAAGACCAGAGAAACTGACACCACCTTATGCTAACCCCACTAACTTCTCGTAGCTCGACAATTCGGCAGTAGGTTGAATCGACAACTTGCTGTCCGAAATTTACAGTACGATCCTCCACCCGCCACTTGAGCGGCAGATGGATCCTACTTAAGGGGACTTGGACCTCAAATACATTTTAAATCTAATAAATACGAGCAACTTCGATTCTGAACCTAACCTCGAAACTTGTATTTCGCCGGGAATAACGAAATCCATTTCGGCTACGATAGGACCACAATCTCTCTTTCAAGAGTCTCTCAGCCTCACTTTACAAGCGCATTAAGATCAATAAGAACTTCATCCATCTACCTCCACCTGGGACATTACGATCTCCCTCTCCCCTTTTTGTGGAGTGCAAGCAGCATACGAGTTACTCCGAACGAAGGGTCGCAAACTCCCTTTAGTGCTCTATTTCCTCCTCTGTGGAGTGCATTGCACTACAGCATTTTTACTCCTATGCATCCAACCGCGATACGAGACGGATACTGCTGCACGATGACAACCAGGCCTTCGACACGTCCTCAACTCTATGGTCTTGGCCTCAAAGTCTATGATGGTGGAACTGAGGAAGCTGCAAGTTTTACTACACGCGCAAGGGATACGGCTCGAGAGTCGCTAGATTCCTTCTGCTGTGAACAAGTTGGCAGATTCTTTGCAGAGGACATGGGACCCGGGCGAAGTGCGAGCAACGGAGTGTTTATTGCATACGATCCACGAAAAGTACCACTTGGACCGCTTCGTATTCCGGGACAGGCCACTAGGAGAGACGTCAGTGACTCGCAGGAATTATGTCACAACTCAGATGTCGATCGACTGCTGAGAAGGCCGGGTACGCTTGTGCGACCCTCCTTTTGAGTTTCTTCCCCACGTGGAGCGACTAGACTAGTCGTGCTTGATAGATACTACAATGGGGAGCTGGCATTTCAAGGCGGTCTACAGGTGAACCCCCACCTAGCAATTGGTGGTAGCCGAGATTGGCTCATAAATAACTGGATTCTTGAAATACGTGCAACAGTGCTGGAGAATTCGGGCTTTGTGACTGCAGCCGGCAGATCTGAGTCGGCTACGGATCTGCTGACTGGATATGGATGGATTCATGGTACTTGGGTGAACAGATAGAGTCAGATTCGGCGATTTTTGGCATTCTGTGGTGAAGATTGGTATATAGTAAGGACTGTATGTGAAGGTTAGGTACTTACGTACATATAATACTTGTCGATGGAAGAAACCGTTGGTCTGGTGTCTTTCAGACAGTACATCACTGCTACCTCCCGCTGTCACTAATATGGTGGGTTGGGGGCGCCGACGAAA
>JAULBU010063412.1:0-11290 GCA_032358235.1 Odonthalia washingtoniensis
ATGCTTTGTGACCACGGCGACCATGGCCATCACAAACCATGAATAGGGAATGATCGGACAACAGGTGTGGCAAAGGAAGAATAATAGCGAGGGCATCTTGGTTGTGGTGTGTCGCACGGAGCGGTCGCCATCCTGTGCGGGACTTAAAACCGACAGAAAGTGTAACAGGAGAAAATGAGGCTTGACGTCGAATGATGACAAGGCGACTTTTTAAAGTAGACAAATCCTCTGGGGGTAAAGGTATAGCATGCGGTGATGTACAGGTTTGGTGGTGGTGGTGGTGACATGGCTGGCGGGAATTTTTGCAGGAATGTTTCCTGCGTGATGTCGCTCCAAACTTTGGTCGGTACGGTGACTGAGCTGATGAATTGGGGGAAAGGGATGGGGACGGGGATGGGGAAGATGGGACAGAAGATGAGCACGGTGATGGGCGTGCACCGAAACAGGAGGCCATGTCAGAAATTAAATTCTTTTAGAGGAAAAAGATGTAGAGAGGTGAGGGAGATGACCGTTCTCCTGACATGAGAGTTAGCAAGGATGTCGAAAGGATGCTGAGTGTAGACTCATTGGTGGGCATTGGTAGAAAACTGTACTGTACGGACTGTACAAGGAAAGAGCTGCGATCAGAAATAGAATTCACAGTATGCCATTACGTGTACACGTGTGGGACGTACAGTACAACCTTGGGCTTTACACAAACCCAATTGGCAGGGTTGTTTCCTGCGTGAAGCGCCCTTGATCGCTGAGTTTCCCGTCTTTTCGCAATTTCACTCCTTCCTCTCACAACCAAACCATCAGCGATACCGACCGCCCACACCCTCAAAACGGCTCCGATTGAAGCCAACGATTTGTTCCCAGCTCTCCCATCATGGCACCCAAAAAAGTTCCCTTTGTTCGAGGTCAAATCGAGTATTTCACGTCACCGTACGAACAACGATTGTTCTCAGACCTTTTGGATTCGAAGTACATGATGGCCAAGTTACGTCGCAACCTTGAAGACTTTCGCAGCATGGCTCCTGGAATTGTCATGTTTGCCGCTATCTATACATGGGGTAATGCTACTCATGAACGACTAGCACACGAGGATCGCTATTAGATTGTGCTCTGCTCCCCCGTTCAAACCCCCCTATTTTTTTTGTCTCGCACTTTCTTTTTCATCGCCCCACTCTACTGGTGCAGCTATTTCAGTTCTCTTGCTTCTGATGTAAAAACAAATAACTGCTCGTAACCGTGTTTTTTTTTATTATAATCAATGAATCTGTTTTCAGTTTTTTTCCTTTTTTATTTTATTTTATTTTTTGCGGATATTGCATTCCTTACTCCAGTACTACTTCCGCACCAATCTCCTTCAACTTATCACGAAGTTTTTCGGCCTCATCCTTCGCAACTTCGTTTTTGAACACCTTGGGTGCCTCTTCAACAAGTGTCTTTGCTTCCTTCAATCCTAGACCGGTGATAGTGCGGATCTCCTTGATCACAGCGATTTTCTTTCCAGCATCGTATTTATCCAATTTCAAATCGAAATGCGTCTTTTCCGGTTTTTCTTCCTGTTCACCGGACGAGTCACCTGCACCAGGGCCCTGCATGCCAGCAAAAGCTGCCGGATTAAATCCCATCGGCATCACTGGAGAGTCTTCGATACCCAATCGATCTTTCAACCCAGTTGTAAGTTCCCTGACCTCCAACATGTTGAGAGAAATAAGTTCCTCCAAAATTGTGGCAACCCGCGGAGACATAGAAACTATAGATTTGACTGGTGCATCATCGGCCTGAGGTTGTGCAGCAGTAGCACCTTGGCACATCTTCCTGAGCAGAGGATTACTGAATCTCATTCGACTCATGGCTCGAGACGTTAAAGATATGCGGTAGGCGTTCATCGCGACAAAGAAGACTGGTGTTGATTGATCTCAGAGGGTAGGTATGATAGCGGAGGGTGTAAGATAGTTAGAAAATTGCTCGGCTCTAAACATTTTCATTGATGCTTGGAATCTATTCTGAACAGCGCGCGTTTCGCAAGGGGAGGTGGCGTGGAAAACCGACGACAAAAGAATGCTTTTCTGTAATGCGTTTTCATTTCCTTACAGTGTGTGTGCAGGTACAGTAGTTTACGTGTATAGTAACAATGAGTAACAATGTTACACATGTCATGCATGCTGTTGGGTTACAGCTGGAGCCGATTATTTCACAGTGTGGAATCCGCTGTTTTTGATTCCTTTCTGTATCCAAACTTTCTAATTTCTATCAGAACATTCAAATAGTAATGTTTGTAAAACACGGACGTTGGGACGTTAGCAAGACACTGTTTAAAACTCAAGCGCGCGCACGGCATCCATATCTTCATCGACAGCAGCCTGCTCCTTACAAACCGAAAATGAGTTCCGAGAACGAGACGGCGAAGAACGAGGCGCTGCACCTCAATGAGCAAAAGAAAGCCGTTGAAACTGAAATGGAATCTGTTTACCAATCTCTCACAGTAAGTTCCCCAATTCGAGACCCGCCATTATGTCGCTCTCAATCAACATCACACTGATGATACCAACGCCGTTATTATTTCCCTTTTCCATAGAAAGACAACGGTCCGGGATTGATAGGTAATCTTGTCGACAACGACGGTTTCCCAAGAGCAGACATCGATATCGCCAATGTTCTACACCTGCGCAACCGTTATGTACGTCTGAAAACCGATCACAAGTCTTTGTCTTCTCGTCTGGAACACTTCCTGCACATAGCTCTCTCCCCAACTCCGGAACAATCGAATTCACCTGCGCCGCATCCCTCTAATCCCTCTAATCACGCTCAGCCATCTGTGCCGATTCACCCAACGCCAACTACCCACGTTGTGCCACAGTCAACTGCACAGTCAATCGCACAGTCAATCGCACAACCAACCTCACAGCAACAGCAAAGGTCTTCAGCCGCTTTAGATCTTCGTCAGCCTTTTGCTCTCATTGATATCGTGTCACCGACCTCTCCTGCTTCCGATGCCGGCTTAATTGTCGAAGACAAAATCATTGCTGTGGGTGCCGTTTCTTTACGCTCATCACCGACCCCAACCCAAGCTATGTCATTACTTCCTGGTCTTCTCAGGGAGCATGAGAACCGACCTGTCGACATTGTCGTAAAGCGGTCAATCGCCTCTACGACGGAGGTCAAGTGTCTGAAGTTGACTCCGCGTCGTTGGCAGGGGGTAGGTCTCCTTGGATGTCATATTGTTCCATTGAAGGTTTCCGAGGTGGATCCGACTTATGCCCCTGAGGTTGCCACTGCTGTTGCGAACAAGGCTTACGCCTTGAATTGAATTGAACCAAGCCCCCCAATAAACAAAAAGAAACATAATTTTACTTCACGCAAAACAGAAACAAAATGCAACCGTAGACAAAATAGGAGAGAGAATCGATCACGTTTAACAGTTAATTGCCAATTCCAAAACCATCAAGATAATATACCCCAGCGGCACGCAAAGTGAATGCTGCTGCTCCGTATTAAGTTGTACATTTTCACTGCCGTTGTCGTCTAGAGATTTTCAATACACCCGACCGCCACGAACAATGTATGCAGCAACTCTTGCCAAAAGCTAAGGATGCATTCGCATTGCCATTTACGAGTAGAGATCTTCGTCCCCATCGACATCAGCCAAACTACCTGACGGGCCACCGGAGGGACCTACGCCAGAGGGAGCTCCAGGAGCATTCTCAAACTTGAAATCATTTCCAAATCCTCTTGACGTCACCAACTTCTGAGCGAACATTTCATACTTTCGCACGTCGGCGTCAGTAACTGAGCGACGAGCGTATCTCATAGCTTCTTCAAAGTGAGAACGAGTAATGAACGGAACAGGGTCCTCTTCCTCCTCCTCCATTGAATCGGGATTTTCAACCCTTCTCTTTTCGGCTTCCTGGTTCTTCGCAATGGCCTCACGAATAGCAAGCTTACATGCTCTTTGGCAGATCTCGGTAAGATCAGCACCCGAATATCCCTCTAGTGCTTTTGCTAATGCATCCAGAGACACATCTTCGGCAACCGGTGATTTCTTCAATGCCGCTTTGAAAATTTGAACGCGAGAAATCTCATCTGGAAGTGGGATGTACACAAGTTGGTCCAAGCGACCTGGCCGCATAATGGCAGGATCCAATACATCTGGACGATTTGTAGCACCAATTACAAACACGTTCTTTTTCACACCAACCCCATCGATTTCCGTAAGAATTTGATTAATCACACGATCTCCAGCTCCACCAGCGTCTCCTGAAGACGAACCACGCGCACGAGCAATTGAATCGAGTTCATCAAAGAACAGAACACAAGGTGCTGCCTGACGAGCCTTATCAAACACTTCTCGAACATTAGATTCTGACTCTCCGAACCACATCGTTAACAATTCTGGCCCCTTCACACTGATAAAATTTGCCTGGCATTCGTTTGCAATTGCCTTTGCGAGTAATGTCTTTCCACTTCCGGGTGGACCATAGAATAGTACACCTTTCGAAGGGGACATTCCATATTTTTCAAACATCTCAGGATGCTCGACAGGGTACTGAACAGTCTCCTGCAATTCTTGTTTGACCTTCTCTAACCCACCAATATCGTCCCAGGTGACATTTGGAACTTCCACGGCCGTTTCACGAAGGGCACTCGGATTCGACTGACCAAGTGAGAATTTGAAATGTTCCTGAGTAACTGCAAGGGAGTCAAGCACCTCTGCCTCAATTGTATCGTCTTCAAGGTCGATGACATCCATTTTTTCACGGATACATTGTAAAGCAGCTTCGGTACACAACTGTGCAACATCAGCTCCCACAAATCCATGTGTTTCCTTAGAAACTGATTCAAGATCGACGCTTTCATCCAATTTCATGTTCTTAGTGTGGATACGCAAGATTTCAAGACGACCGGTCTCGTCTGGAACACCAATATCTAGTTCACGATCAAAGCGACCGAAGCGACGAAGCGCAGGGTCAATTGAATTAGGACGATTTGTAGCTGCAATGACAACAACATGGGCTCGAGATTTCAATCCGTCCATCAACGTCAGCAACTGGGACACGATTCTGCGTTCAACCTCTCCATTTGTCTTCTCACGTTTCGGGGCAATTGAGTCGATTTCATCGATGAAGATAATGGCAGGGGCATTCTTCTCAGCCTCTTCAAATGCTTTGCGAAGGTTTGACTCCGACTCACCAGCCAATTTGGACATGATCTCGGGACCATTGATGAGGAAGAAAAACGCACCAGTCTCATTTGCGACCGCACGGGCGATCAGCGTCTTACCAGACCCAGGGGGGCCATACATAAGAACTCCACGTGGTGGCTTGACGCCGACACTCTTGAAAAGTTGAGGGTGACGCAGAGGTAGTTCGACAAGTTCCCGAATTTGAGCCAGCTGCTTACGGCAGCCACCAATTTCGTCATATCCGACATCATCCAACTTCTCTTCGTCCTCACGCACAAGAGGCTCACCTTCACAATGGATCACTGTATCAGGTGCGACAATACAGTATTCGTCTGGATCAGTTTCAACAACTTTGAATTCAACAGCGCGCATAGCTGCACGCACGATAAAAGTGTCACCTTTCCGCACAGGACTGAAATACGACAAATAACAAACAGCACAATGAAAAAAAATGAGTTGATAGCGTTAGATGATGAGTGTTCAGAAAGTTAAAAATAATTTGAATGGAAACGAAGTTGAGCAGACAATTGACATACCGATAAGCTTCTAAGAAATAAGGGCGGAGGTAAACATTAAAAAGATCGGAATCAGCAGCCAGGCCTTCAAGGTCCTCAGAAAAGGGAAGAACATGGATACGTTTTCCGTACTGAATAGATGTGCAGGCAGAGACCGACACGATATCACCAAGTCGGACGCGAAGGTTGCTACGAACAACACGGTTACACCTCATCTTGACATCTTCACAATCATCATCAGCAAGAACGATACAAACAGTATCCTTGCGCTTCTTACCTTTAAGCATGACCGTATCTCCACGGAAGAGGCCGAGCTCTTCCATCTTTGCTGGACTCAATGCGATGACAGAATTGTCATCGTTCGTGGCATCGTCAACTATGAGGCGATTTGGTGCCTTCTTTTTGTCCATGATGGCTGTGGAGTAGTCGACCTTGGGCTTCTTGTCGTCTTTTGGGGGTGGGGCGCTGGACGGTCCGGCGCCATCGTCGGGATTAGACATGTTGTCGATGAGTGTTTTTGGTGAGTTATGCAGGAAGACCGGATGTTATAGTTTGTTGTCGATGGCGTTTAGATGTAATCTGTTTGAAGACGTTTAATGGAGACTGCAAGGGGGTGAGTTGGAATATCGCTAAGTCTTCCTATTTATTTCGAGCTAAAAGGTTGGATAATGATTTAAGCGGGGCAAAAGCTTAAAAATGAATGAAATTTCAAACGTTTTGGTGTCCAATGAAAAGACGTTTCCACATTTTGCAGTGAACCGTCCAAGCAATGCTGGAAGCATTCCTCAGAACAAACCAGAGACCCAGCTGTCCAATAGCTGTCAATTGGGCATTGTGAATAATTCACGATGGAATTATTCCAGAAACTACTGCACTTTACTACCACAGACCCCACGTGTACATGCGTACACGTTTCATCAAAAAGGATTGCCGCTAATTTTCGATAAGCTATTGAGATATTTCTGAAAGAGTCACTTTAATGCCAAGTGGCCATCACTGATTGGTTGCTGTCTGGAATATCCGAACTAGGTCTTATTACACCGTCACCTCCAAAACGCCACCACCACAGATGTACAAATTTTGTAGTCCAGACATCCAATCTCAAGCAATCCCCTACAACTCACGTTGTACCCCCACACAGATCGACGTCCATTTTCATATTAATAACAATCAACTTGTCCTCCACACCCTTCCCAACACTTGCTTCTACTTGATCAACCTCCGCGCTTGTCTTACTTCCTTTGAATATTTCATTGATCGCATCCTCTCTCCCCCAAAAGGCAATCACCCCTCCCCCATGGCTTTCATTTCCACTACCCTTCTTGTCCGTCCGTCTGCTGTGCGCCCTGCACTCTCTACCTCTTCATCCTTTGGTACTCCGGTACGCACTACCGCCCATTCTTCTCCGGCTCGCATTTCCATGGCTGTGGTCCTCCCCAGATTCATTAAGGCCATGGACGAATACAAAGCAGAGTTCCCTTTCTTTGCTGAACGTGGATGGGGCGCTTCCGTAAAAGCCGAACGCTGGAATGGTCGTCATGCCATGTTTGGTTTCCTTACCCTTGCCATCACCGGTTACTGCAAAGGACACGGTCTGCTACCGGATTCGTCAGAACTCCTCGACGTCAGCCAATGGGGCACTCTCGCCTCTCTCGGAGACTATTCGGGCATCTCATCCCAACGTGCTGTCATTTTAATAGCCCACGTTCATGTCCTTTTGGTTAGTATTGCCGCTGCTATTTCACCATTCTCCTTCCAAGACAAGCTTTTACTTGAGCTCGGAGAGGCGGATGAAAAGCCCGCAGGTCTCTTCCCCGCCTTTTCTCCCGGTCTCACTAAAGATGCAGAATTATGGAATTCCCGTGTCGCTATGCTTGGAGTCATTTGTCTTGTTGGACAGTCCATCGCCACGAAAGTACCAATCCTTGATGTTTTGAACGTATGGCTCGGCAACATCCTATTCTAAGCTGGACTTGAATAGTTGGGCACCTCTATATGTTGCCTTTTTTGAATATTCTCATTAAGGGAGCGTGCAGATCAAGTACTATGTATTGTACTATGTAAAAGTCTTTTCCACTGTGTTTCACTCTTTTTATTCGTGCCCTGGTTGCATGTTCAATATCCTTGCAGCAACGAAAACCCGATTTCTTACATTTTTCGTTGGAATCATTTGAGCCCACTTATTTCTTTCTTGACTTCATGATCATAGCTCCTCTTTAAGTACTTTTTGCACAAGTCGTCTATGTTCGCAGTCCCCGTATCGTTCAATTCGCCATCGCTATCTAATTCGCCCTGAATAGGTGCATCCACATCTACAGATCGCCTTGCTCTTACAGATCCCTGATAGGGATTGTTTAGTGCGAGGCCTACGTCATCCCGGGCCCTACTTTGGGAATCATTCATTCCTCCCGTCTTCGAAGCGTTTTGAAGTTGGTCATTACTTTTGTTTGAATAGGATGAAACGAGCATTTGTGCAAAGAGGAGGCTATCGTCATTTTGCGAATCATCGGTTTGTACATCAATATTTTGATCGCTAAATGCATCAGCATGATAGTCCTGTGCAGGTCCTCGAGATGTTGGCCGAAATCGAGATACACGATTCCTATTCCATTGGCTTTCCGCATTCCAAAGAACGTCTCTGGACAGACTTTCTGCCATGTTCTTACCAAAGCGTATTTCAGCTTCACGAACCTCATTTGGAGTGGGAGATGCTACCCACCTTGAACGCCATCCTTCCCCGGCGAAAGACTTTCTTAATTGTTTTGGAGGCACAGCTGGTGCTTCAAACTGCACGGTAGATGACGAGTTGTCAAGTGATGCGACAAAACGTGTACCATTATCATCGCAAACAGATATACTTCCAGATTGTACTGAAATTCGGCCAGTATCATGAAAACGAATGAGCCAAAGGCGGCGTTCGTACCAATCCCCAGTGGCTGTCGATTGCAGTGGAACACGATTTAAGCGACGGTTGCGCTGGGTCCACCAGGCTGCAGCTACTGCATAGAGAGCCAAAGTGGCTGCATCGGAATTTTTGCTCTTCACCCAGACCCCGGCAATATCGCCAGCTGTGTCAAAAGTTGCCGGTTCCAATAATTCTTTAGAAGGTGAGCCACTTGACTTTTTCATCGAATCCGCTTGTCTAGACGACAACAGGACGCCAGCAGTTTCGGTCATTTGCCCTGTGGTGAGAAGAATGTAGATAGAGTTTTGCATAAGCACGGCGACAGAAGATGATAGATCTGTTTGGTCAGAAAGGTTGAGTCGAACGTTGGGGATAGTCATGTGGATTTGAATAGGTGGGGAGGCTTGGCAGGTGGCAGACGGAGGAAACAAGGAATACATGGAGTCTGTAATTTGCGTGGGACGTCGGATGGGAGGGAAGGAAGAGTCTAACCGTGACAGAAGGGGAATTACAATACTAGTTGACGGAGGTGCACTCGAGTCTTGAGCGAATGTGGTAGGTAGTAAGGAGTTGACGATGAGAGCGTGAGCGTCTGTTTTGAAAGAGATAGAAAGATTGGCAAGGTGCTCATGATGCTTCGATGACGAGTAAAACAGAGTGCGAGCATGCCGAAGAACAGCTTCATTCACCTCAACAGATGGTAACAACTGCAACAGAGAGGGGGTGAGGTCTTCGTCCATATGTTTACTCGATTCGATACAACTTAGAAATGTCGATAATACTACTGTCTGTCAGACAGATAATGGCTGAGTGAACAGATTTCAAATTCGCAAGAACTTTCTGATTATTTTTTTTATTTTTTAAAAAATATATATATTTTTTTAAACTTTTTAAAAAAGTTTTTAATTAATTATTTTTTTTAAAAAACAGATACTTTATGTAATAACCCTATGACCGATTTCCCCCTACCCTTTTTTACGCTAGTGTAATGGCACTGTCGATTCAAAAACGGAAAATTGGACGTTAAAGAGGGGAGAAAATTATCGGAGAAAGTGGTCTCTTTCTTTGGCGGGACGTAGGGAACATGGTGTGAGGTCGACGTCTATAGTATCAAAGTGGTCGAAGTGACCCCTGTTAGAAACTTTTTCGTGACGGGGAAAAGTTAGAAAGTAAAACGAGAGGTAAATTTGTTCGTACACGAGCCAGTCAAATTATGCCACATAAAACGGAGCATGTAACAGTAATTGTAGTGTAACTTTTTTTTTGTAAGGGTAGCCGAATTGGAGGAAACCGGTACTGCATTGCGAAAGCGTACAACATCGCTGACGAAAAATTATGACACTGCTGTAACGAAATTGATATACGATTTGTGCATGAAAAAAATCAAACGTGTAATTACACTAGTACCGGTACCTACTCTGAGTACGGGAAGTGACCGAACTGTACTGTATGAAAGCTCTTATTTCTGTAAATTTGCACAAGAGGAAGCATGAAACTGGCATAGGTGCCAGTTTCAAAAAACTTCAATCAGAGGTAGTAAACGACACTGCTGGTAAATTTTTTCGCCAGGGGTGGAGACAGAAAACGGGAAATCAGGAAAAGAGCGCCGATGAAACCAATTTTTTCTGAATGAAAAATCCCAGTGGGTCTGGAATGTGACCTATCAACGTGAAATATAGGAGAAATGATGAATTTAGTTAATCGGGAACGACACGGACGTCTCGACTGTGTCAGTGTTGATTACGAAAGAGGTGTACGTCCATAATACTGGAAACAGCTGTATACCAGTACAGAACCGAGGAGGAATTTTGAAGCAAAAATTGGAAATAATAAGCTAATCGTCTTGTCTATATCATTAATTATAAAAAGACGTCACGAATGGTACGTTCAACCCAACGCAGAATTCGGAGGTTCGACACGTAGTTTTTTCGAAACGGCGACTATTATTTCAATTTTTTAATTGAAAGATTACAAAATTCCCGCAATACTCGTCTGTTTTAACAATGTCGTATTGGACAGTTCATGGTTTGGCAGTTGAGTTAAAGAACTCTTTCTGCAAACTTTCACAGGCGAATATTTTTAACTCTATATGCCTCGTGATATTCACCTTAACTAACGAACATTATCGTTGTTGTTTGTTTTGTGAACTTATCTCCAACCGCTTGGATAAACATTCTTGCAATCTGTTCTGGCTCTGTCTCTGCGGACATGGATGAAACAATTCATGTTTTACTACGGGAGCTACAAAGACGCCAAAGTGCTGTGTACGAATTGATAACCGAATTTGACTGATATTTGGATTATGTCTGACAACGCCAAATGTTATCAAAATAACGTGCTACCTGTTTCATCTGTCTTCATTGCAGCGTACCACGGTATTGAGTTGAAATGTATGGTACACCCCAAAACCGCATGCAGTAAAAGTATTGTGGAAGCTCATTTTGCAATTGCCATGAGGCAGTTGCATCGGTATGTGCGAGAGACCGAAAAGGATGTGACCACGCCAGTACATGTGGTAGATGGGTTGAAATATGAGGGCTGTGTGTCGAGTTGTTACAAATAAATAGAAAAATCAATCGAATATTATAAATAGAAGAAGCCTTTTCAGGGAAAAAGGTGGCAAAATTGCAACGAATAAGTGAAGTAGTTTATGGTAATATAAGAAAAGGAGAGGTTATTGCGAAAGTTTTTCCCTATTCA